>JAALXK010000337.1:0-274603 GCA_012977745.1 Fusarium anguioides | reverse complement strand
AATGGGACAAGTCCTCACCGGCCACTACCATCTTCTTGGACCCGAGAGCCTATGGATACGCAATGAAGTATAGGAGGAGAAGACACGACCTAGAATGACATTGCATATGAACATGTGGTCTAAGGCCCCCCTACCGGGCTACTCTCCAGGATTTATAAGTCATATAATGAATACGTCGAAATCCGCTGCAAGAGGACCAATAAAGTCGTCCAACTCTCGAAATCATAAAAGCAAGGAGAGGAGTACCAAGAGATCAAAACGAGAACACAGTAGCCGGACTGGCTTCCTTGACATACAGGCGAATACATGAATGCCCTGGTGTAAGTATTGCACTGGGTCTCTTGTCTCCTCGACTCTATTGCTACGTATACCAAGGAACTTGAGCAAAGTACATAGGTTTCTTCCAGGATGAACTCTTCAGATCATGGGCTGCGCCAATTATGAGTTGTTGCGCATGAATAAGGTGTTTGAAAAGACTCTGTTGTATCTACTGTTCACCCTCCACCAGAGTTGAAAAATGTTGATCTCAAACATCAACTCCGTTCAAAGTAACCCTCAAGAGCATAGATGACTCGATCTCATGAGCTCTATCCATAAGCTCCTGTGCATCCCAGTTCGCCCACACAAACTTGCCCTTCAAGAACCGAGCTTCCTGCGAAGCAAGCCAGACCATGAAGTGACCAGGCAATTCCACTACATATCATTAGTCCATAAACATACACTTCCAGTGATAGCCAAGACAAACCTTTGTCAAACCCGATATCAGTATTTGGGTTTATACCAGTCGCGATAATACCCGGCTGGATGCTAACGACATGAATATGAGGATTCTCATGAGCGAAGAAATCTACCATCTTCAAAGCGGCTGACTTGGACGCCGCGTAGGCAAATACGCCTGGGGCTTCTTTCATCAATGCCCAGTGACTGATGGCGGATCCGATGTAGAAGACCTGAGCCCCCGGTGCTGCCAGAGGGAGAAAGGATTGGAGGGAGTTGAAAACCCCCATGAAGTTGACTTCCATACTTTCACGCAGATGTTTCTCATCGTAATCAGAGACAGAACCGTCGGGCCCCAACATCCCAGCGTTAGCGACGAAGACATCGATCTTACCAGCCTTATCAACGATTTTGCTCAATGCAGCGGTGATAGAGTCTTTCTTGACCACATCGCCAGTTTCACATAAAACTTGAGTCGAAGGATTAGCAGCCTGGATTACTTTGGCGGAAGACTCAAGGCGATCAAGTCTTCGACCGACGATGGCTATGGACTTTGCACCAGCCTGAGCAAAGGCAATACCGGTGGCTTGGCCGATACCAGTGCCACCGCCTGTGATGACGATATTCTTGCCAGCGGCTGAGAGCGCAGGGCGGGTTGGAGAGATGAAGGCATATGGCTCGTTGTGCCAAGTCTTGGTGAAGGAGATCATAGTGGGGAATGGAGGAGATGTCATTTTGAGTAATGTGAAAGGTTGAAGGTATAGTGACCAAAAAAGGATTAGATATTAGGAGTGAAGGCTGATGAGGATGTTCAGCAGACAGAAGGAAATGGAGATGGGTGAATTTATAGATACAAGGCAAGATTTATATGTGGATTCAGGAGCATCCAAAGGCCGTTTCCCATAAGCAGTCGTCTTACGCTTCTTCCGCGGAACATGTGTTCGTATTATCTATCTAGAGAAATGTTTAGTGTAATGATTCAGCATTGTTCCGCGGAACTGGCTGATACAAACACCATTTACGCCCTAGAATGGAGTTTGATCGATAAGAAGTCACTCGTTGAATGGACAAATGTTAATAATTATAGAGATTATATAACATTCGGATCGAATAATAACGGAAAAGCATGGTATCTTACGTATTAAGTCAATTAGAAGCTCAAATGTTTGGTTACATCATCTTTGCATCCATGCAACATCCTGTACGGTTCGTTGAATCGAAATCTCCCTTAAATGCACCAACAACTCGCTCCATGACTCACGCAATCGAGTCAGTGCCTCAAGTGGTGCTTGTTCTATCATATCCTCCAGAAACTTGAACGCAGTTTCAATTAGACTATTGTCTAACTCCATGTTTAGATGGAACAGATTGAAAAGATTGTTGGCCGTGAGGCAAACGCCGCCTGAGAAATAGGTGCAAGACGTCATCCTGTAATACTTGTTAGCGTATGGACTGTCTCCAAACCTGGGTATGAACCTACCAAACAAACGCAGGATCCTTATTTTGGATCGCCACGAATAGCTTAACAAATTCTCGTGTCTCATGAACAAGCTTCTGCCATCCTTCTGGCACTCGTGGAGAAGCCACGATACCCTCAGAAGTCTTTCTGCCAAACTCTTGCAGACTTGGCATCCAATGCGCCTCCATAGCATTGGCCTTGCAGACGATACTTCTACACGACAGGTGGCTTGAATAAAGGACACCAAAGACTCTACAAAGATTCACATTGACTGATTGGAGGATAGAGCTGGGAGAGAACGGTGCTGGTATGCGGTCGAGCCAGTCGTCTAGCTTGCCATGGATCCGCGCAACGTGATCGAATCGGATGTGGACATTTTGCGTTGATGGAGACATGGATAACATCGCCTCGTAAACTTCTCCTTGGATATGAGCCAGCTGTACCCGGGACAAGAAGAAGTTGAAGCTCGAAGTGCCATCTGCAGTGTATACGATCCCAGCCCCATCCACAGGGTCGATTAAAGGCCACTCGATACTGATATCAGACTCGTTCTGGATAGGCGGTAGTCTAGTTCGCATAGCCAGATCACGATCGAGTAGATAGGCGATCCAAAAAACGCGATTTCTCTCCAGCGCATCTATCAAGCTCAGTCCTTCGGAGCAGGATCGTGCATGTAACCCCAGTCCGTGAGCAAGACGCAAGGTAATAGCGATGAGAGCTGAAGCTGGTTTCAAGTCTGAAGTACCCTGTAGCAATAACACCATCCCGATGAGGATCTGGACGTTGAGAAGATTTGGTTCACCGAGCATGATGTCGTTGAGTACCGATTGCGCGTTATTCAGGAAGTGAACCGTTTTGTTGGTGGGAAACGTCTCGTTGGCTGAGATTTGACGATGGGCAAGTGCGAGAACAACGTTGATGGCCGCCCAGGTGAATATGTTTCGTTCATGAGGTTGTTCATACCACTTATTGACACATTGAAGAACATTCCGAGGGTTGAATAACGGCAAGAAGCAGTTCATTGTCTTAAGATACTTATCAGCCGCGGATAGAACTTCTCCTTGTGGCGGTAACTCCAGGCCCGGCTCCCGCGAGACTGTACTAGTGAAGTTGACTTCATACTCGCTATCCAAAGCAGAAGTCTCTGCCTTTTCTTGTGACAGATGGCTCTCCAGCTTATCGGCCTTGTCTTGTGCTTGTTCAAGAGCCGCTTCAAGCTGTTGAACTCGCCTTTGCAGCGCGGCTGTATCATTGCCTGATCGCTTCTTAGTAGGTCTCGATTTCCGACTAACAGCCTCAAAGGTGCACCCAGTATCATACAGCACGCAATGGGAACAACGCGGCTTTTGGCCGTCGCATCGAATTCTTTTGCCGTAACAGATATCACATGCCTGTTAAATTGTTCAGCCTTGGAATTAGTTGGGATCGGAAAGGCAACGAACCTTTCTGAGTGCCATTTTGAATTGAGATGTATAATTTTGAAGGTCGGATGGAACAGTAATCAGATCTCACTGTTATTACAACATCATGTTCCGCGGAAGCAGCTGACAAATATTAGTGCTTACGATAGATGAGGCTCCACAAATGCTGACTCGCGAATGGTACTATCTCTTTGACCGGCGTAAGACTGCCATGCGGTTACAATAGGGGTATTAGGCCAATAAGACAGAGTAAATTAGAGGATACAGAAGATTATGTATCCTGCCTGCTATAAGGGGTTATTAGCTAATAAAAAGAAGTAAAATAGATAGCTATACTTTAACAGAAGTAGCTTAGTTACAGAGGAATACAGCTATTTTAGAGATAGCTTTACCTAAATCTTGTAACCCGCTTGTACGTGGAGTCAAGTGGGGCGAGCGACCTGTGGCAGTCTTGTGCCGTTCAAAGAGATAGCTATTTTAGGCTAGCGAGGCTATTCCCGTCGCATTTCCAGCGATGGTGACACATGATCCTGGCAGTATTCTATTTCTTCTTCATATCAACGTCTTTGAACCACAGCTTCTTGACGTTACCGTGTGCAAAAGCTTTCAGTTGCTCCTTATCGAGGATCCCTTCCCTCTGGACAAGTTCCAGGTATTCCCTCCCTATCTTGTTGTCGCTGAAAGGATAGTCCATACTAAACATAACCTTCTCCAGAGGCATATTGCCCAGAAGACAACGCAGTGAATGAACATCGAAGATACCCGAAGTCGAGATCCAAATATTATTGCGCATAACCTCAGCAAACTACCTTTGCATGCCAAATAAACCAGTTCCTTTATCGATCCGGTCAAATGTGTACGGGAGAGACCCCCCAGAGTGCCCAATGCCAATTTTTAGCGAAGGATAGCGATCAAATATCCCACCCGCCATTAATTGCAGGATAGTATTTGCTGGGCTAGCCTGCCATCCAAACGCCCACGACTCAAACGCGAGCGCGGACCTTTTGTCGAAGTCCAGATCTCCGCCTGAGTACATGGCATGCTTTGTGTGCTCAGTTGGCCAGGCGGGATAAATATAGATGGGTACGTCGAGCTCTACAGCTTTGGCCCAGAAGGTATCATACTCCTGACTATCGTAGAATTTCCCATTGGTATGGTTGTTGATTAATGCACCAACGAATCCGAGCTGCTTCACGCATCTTTCCAGTTCTTTATTTGCTTCTCCCGGGTTACCCATCGGCAGTGCAGCAAAACCAGCTAGTCGAGAGTTGCTATCTCTTACAGCTGCAGCTAACTCATCGTTGCCCGCTTTTATAATTTCAGGCGTATAGAAATCCTCCGGGGTATGTGAAATGACTTAAATAGCCACGCCATTTCATCCATTGACTTAATCCGATCACTGTCGAAGTTGGTCAGTTTGTCGATAAAGGTAGAAGGAAAGTCTTTGGACGGATCAACTTTGAAAACTCGCGATGAATGTGCAGCATGAGAGATAAAGTGCTCCTCCAGCGTGATGCAGAGTGGGAGAAACATGATTGGCTGGATATCGAGCAGGAGGAATCTACATGTCACTAGGTTATTAAAAACACACTCCTTATTATTCTGTATTCAAAGTGATGCACACTATAGTATTATGTGAAATCAGATTGATACTTTTCCTTCCACTAGTTTTTAGTTATGCGTTTTCTAATCGCAAATAGCATCAACAGCTTTGTTGATCCACATCTGGTTCGTTTCATTCGGATCTTCCATACTCTTTCTCGCAATTGCCTTGAGATCCTCCATTCTCAAATACTCATCAAGACCAATCTCTTCTCTAAGGAAAGGGTTAAAGCGGATATACTTCGTGTCCTTGTGCTCCTCTCGCTCGTTCAAGTGTGTCATGTGGCGCGAAAAGTCCTTTCCTTTGGCGTTGGTGTTGGTTGCAAAATCCATGACCTTAGATGCAACGCCGACTACCTTGATCCAAGACTTACTAGCCTTGCCGGGGCTGACATAGCCTGTACCGAGGGAGATGACGCAGGAGATGGGAGGCGAGGGGTCCTTGGGGTCAACGAGCTCAAAGCGAGTGTACCAGAGTTGATCAATTGGGTTGTTGTTGAGAAGGCCACCGTCCCAGAACACCAACTCGGGCTTTTCTTCAGGGAATTTGACTTCGGGAAAGAAGGTTGGTGCAGCGGATGTAGCACGTGCTGCGATGCTGATGGTGATCTGATCTCCATATTTGATCAGAGCGTCATTGGCCTTGGACTTGGCGTAGATTGTCTTGTCCTTGTAAGAACGCATCAACATTGACTCAGCTCTGTTCTGAGCGGTGGTGCAGCAGAACCTGATCCATTATTAGAAACGATTGAGTATAGCGTAGGGGAAACTTACATTCTGGCGCCTCCTTCATGCTGAAGTGGAGCATTTCCCTTGAGCCTCTTATCATTTGCATCAAGGCCATACTTTTCGACAACCTCATCAATAGCCTTGCTCATGGACCCAGCGTCAAACCGACTATCCTGAACCAACGCCTTACTATTGTTAAGATAAGAAGATCCAGGAAGCCAGCTGATATCGTAGCCGTAGATCCTAGGGCTGAAGATAGTCTTGGCGATGCGGTCATACTCGGCAATAGTGTCGTCAACAGTCATGCGAAGACGAAAAAGCATAATTCCCATGATGCCTCCAGTGCTGGTACCGCCGGCAAGCTCAAAATAATCGGCAGGACGAGGGATCTCTTTCAAGCCCTTCTTTCTTTGAACGCGGGTCATGAGCTCTTTGAGAATGACAAGACCCATGATTCCACGAACACCGCCTCCATCGAGGGAGAGAAGACGAAGTCCCTTGGGATGTGTAGTAAGAGCTTTGTAGACCATTGTGATGTTGTTCAAATTTAATCAATTGAATTGAATTGAATCGAAAGATAATAGGATAGAACTTCAAGCATGCGGCTTCAAGGATTAAATATTCATCGCTTATCATTTCTTTCTTTTTCATGTCTTATCATCGTGCTTCAATAGCACGTCTCTACACCTGAGACTATTGCTCTCGCTTAGCGGATCTTGCCCTATTTAGGGAATCTGACATAGCGGCCCGAGTTCTAGGCCAGCTGAACCGTCCTTAGCTTCTACTAGTCGCTGCAGGTAGTCGCTAGTTTTAAAGCTCACCGGGTTTCTTACCAGGAAATCCATAGGAAAAAGGAGAAAGATAAGGCTTCCGCAGCTTTTCTTCAGAATATAACTCGTTCAATCGGATCAATTGTCCCGGAGCTCCCGTCAATCTGCATACAAATCTGCGGTACCGGGCTGACATCTAATCATTGCAGGTGCCGATCAAGAAACTTATGGCTCAGGGCGATATAGGAACAAGTCATGTCGGGGAGGTCAGTGCAACCATTCCATCTGCCTAACTCAGTGGCTCTCTACAATCTTGAAGATTTTGAGTCGGACACATAAGCATTGGAGAAACGGAGGCATGTTCGGGTCAGTTAACCCAGCCTTCTTAGTTAAATATGTTGCTGACTAGATGAAGTTTTGCGAGAAAGTCCTGGTTGGCGGGGGTTCATGTGCTAGTATTGGCGGCGATACTAAAGACACAGCCCTTCAAAGAAATCAGTCTATAGTGAGGCCATGCAAGTCGAAGCTAACTAATCCCTCAGGCCCGGTGATCAAGAATGCTTCAAACATGAATACTTGCGCAATTTTCACCGGATACGCTGGCCCGAATACAGAACTTTTCTATCGATATTATGTACGTCAATCAAAATATGCAAGCTTGGCCCATGGAAGTTGATACTGATGATTCAATTACAGACCATAGGTAGAAACTGTGACACAACAGATGATCAGAAGACTATTGCCGGTGCACTCGAGAATTATATCAAGCAACATGGGTTGAAAGTTTGCGGCACTGATTGTTTAGATCTGACTCATGATGGAACTTGGAATGGATACCTGGCTATGGGACCAGCGAATGAATTTGATCATGATGTAGAGTGCGGACCAGGAATAGATTTTGGGAACTGTTCCTCGTGAGGTAACCTTACCTAATTCTTGCCTTCATATCGCATTTCCAGTCCACTTAGCTGGATGTTAACTGTATTATCTCCACGTATCTAAGCTCTGTTCAACACTTCCCTTTCATTTCTATTCGGAGTATACCTCTTTATCCCAAATAACATCATCCATGGCCTTGGCCGCTCTCGCAGCTAATTCCCTCACTTCCTCTGAAAGTTCCCGATTTTCCGCCTCTACCAAAAACCTCCTTCTCGCAAACTCCCTCCTCGCCGTCTCCCATCGGACCCGATTCTTATACTTCTTTCGTGATCTAGTCCAAGGCAGATCCGGTCGCCTCATATCAATAATTCTATCAATGATGTCGATATCCCTCTCATCGCGCGTCTGGGGGTAGTGACGGTAGACTTTCTTCCCAGCGATGATAGTCCATAACGCAGCGCAGGTGACATTGTGGCTGAGGATTTCATGTTCCGGTGGTTTTGTTCGAGCATGATAACCCGCGAATGGAACTTCTTCTAGTGTGACAGTACTATGCATTCCGATTGTGAAAGCTGCTATTCCCTCGGCTAATATTCGAGCTTGAAATGCTTGAAGGTTTTCGTTCGCCCGCTGCTCTGGCCATAACCAACCTGCTCCACATCCACAAGCGTCGTTTCCTACTTCACTGACCGCTGGACCTAAAAGGATCAAATCACTCCAGAGTTCTCCCCACCCATAGATCCAATCTCGTTTCAGAGGGATGGTCATTGGCTCAGGTGGTGGAGGATTTGGGCGTGCTTTGATCTCCCTGACCAGGTCAACCAGCTTGTCCTGCCGACTTCCGTCTGTATGAGGGATTCGTTTGGCGGAGTGTAGAATAGAGTAGTATAAATTCCAGAGAAGCATTTCAGTTGACTTTGTTTCAACATACTCCACCTCAGGCCAGTCTTCTTGAGGTCCCCACATCTCGAGAGCTTTTTCTGGGCTGTGATAAGTTCGCTGTGTTCTGGCCGACATTTCCTCTCTGTAGTAGGCGTGGCCAAAGCTTGCGGTCGAGTATGCTTCGTCGATTGGTTTGCACAATATTTCGACGGCTTGAGATACTGAGAGTTCATCTGCCATGTATTTGTCGATGACAGTCGTCTCTGCGTAGAACCAATGCCGGACTGTGGCTAGGCGATCAATCTTGGTTTCAAAATCGAGAGATTCGTCGTTGGTGATATCTTGAGCTTCAGCTTCTTGCTTAGTGTATCGTTCCTCTCTCTTTGCGGCCCACAGCGTGCCTTTTAACCTCCATCGCTTTTCTTGTGATGGTCTGTTTTTCGGCATTTCGAACGATAATTCTGATTGTGTAGCTACGGGAAGAAGACCAGATTATTGCCGGTGAAGACGTGTTAGATAAATGGCTTATTGAGGCTGTGCTTGAAAGAATGCGGATCGGCTTGTCAGACAGGCCGAAGAGTCATCTACCGAAGTGGGTACAATGAGTGGCGCAGGGACTTGAAGGATTGGTCCGATTTCAATAAGATCATCATGTCAGATGTCTTGTAGATAAAAGACCTCTAATTTGAGAGTATGGTCAAGACAATAGCATTCAGAGTTTTGTCAATATGTTGCCTTTCGTTATTCCAAACTGCAAGCAACAAATATCGTTTTTCTTGAAATACTAAGTTGTCTATTCCTGGTCTCGCTGCTGATCTTGGTAAATTCTATCTTAACTCAGCATATCAGTAACGTTAACAGACCTGACGCTACCGAAATCAGGTAAACCCGTTTAAGGGCATACCTTGCTTTAAACAGTATAGATTGACTAATAATTGGTCTTGGATGCACCCCATTGGTGCTTTAGGAAAAGATGCGCCATGTTTCACGATGATCCCCAGGCTCTGGAATGTTGAGGCGTATAGGTTCAGCCCTAACTATATCCCTACTGAAATCCGGTATTCCCATGGGCTCTACATATTCAATTTCTAGCCCCTGCTGTTCCAGATGAAGTGTTAGTGGCGAACACAAAGGTCCGTGACCTTCAGATAAGCTTCCAGGAGAAGCCTCGCTGGTGCGATCGCATCACATTTTACCAGCCACTGAAACCACATCCATTTCCGGCATCTAGTATGTTAAAGAGGATTTGAAGCACAGAATGGCTCCACGGATTGTAATATGTTATAATGCCAAACGTGGCACCGATTGCGGTCGCGTTTTGCTACGCATCATCATCCAGCCAGTATGTTGAAAATTCGCAGTATTCGCCTGACACTACTCGCAGTCGTATTTTCTGGTGCATTTGCGCAGTTGGCTTCAACGCTGAGCAATGCACCTTCGTGCGGGGTCAGTTTATCACGCCCCTTTTTTGTTGTCTCTCTAACTGTTCAATCAGGTCGACTGTGCACTTGAGGCTTTCAGCAACCCAGACTTCTCAAACAAAAGTCAATCCGAATTGTGTCACGACAGCGCCTTTTCCAAGGTTATGGGAGATTGTGTGGCAAACCAATGTCTATTCGAAGAAGCACTGGGTAAATAACTTCGCCTGTGATAGATTCTATGAGCCAAATAATGACACTGTTGATATTATAGAGTTTATTCATATTGCTAGAGCCGCATGTCATATTCCTCCGGAAGACAGCTATACTGAATTTCAAGTCACCGGCATTGTTTTAACGGCTCTAGCTATTCTCTTCTTTTCCCTTCGGTTGATATTGAAATTTATTCGGCCGGACCTCTGGAAAGCTGACGATACGCTTATTTCTGTAGCCATGGTAGGACACGCCAACTTCCTTTGGTACGAGTTCTAACTAATTGGTATCAGGCCACTCTCATTGCTATCTTTGTTATCTATCAGCTCTGTAAGCGATACGTAATCGGTGCAGGATCTTGCTAACCGTTTATTAACAGTACTTAAACAAGGTTTAGGTAAAGACTTTGACGTCCTCTCACACAGCCAAGTAGAATACTTCTTTAAAGTAGGTACAAAGCGTTATTAGTTAGATTTAGTGTTCTGACGCAATACAGTACTTCTTGATGTTTGGACTACTCTACCACCTTTCCCTGGCATTCATCAAAACTTCGATACTTGTTCTATATCTTTACATCTTCCCAGACGACACCTTCCGAACAGTGGTCAAGTGGACCATAGTATGTGATGCTCTATTTGCTCTAACCTACATAGTTCTCAATTCGATAGAAGGACCTACACTTTTCAATATATGGAAAGCGTGGGAGAACAAGACTATCCTTCACGGCATGCACTACATAATGTGGCCTTCGTTGGTGCAGGCTTGCATGAATCCAGTACTAGATCTTTGGATGTTGGCTTTACCAATCTCTCAGCTGTATAAGCTGAGGCTCAAGATCAAAGCGAAACTGGGGGTGATAGCAATGTTTAGTGTTGGAATTTTGTAAGTAAATATATTTCAGGAGTTGAAATGCTGGCTAATATCTTGTTTTTTTAGCTTGACTTTTGTCTCCATCTTCAAATTGGTCAAAATGGTTGATTTTATCAGATACACAAGCAAGTCAAGTAGGATATACAAAAACTCCCCCTACATAGTTGCTGTTACTAATATGCTCCAGCTCAAACTGGTAACGATGTTATATTTTGGTCATACATTGAGCTTTGTGTAGGGGTCATGGTATCTTGCATGCCTCATGCACACAAGCTTATGCGACAGGTTTTGTCAACATGGTGGTCAACTGGAACTGGTGTCGGGAGCAATGCAAGTGATGGTCCTTTTGTTCAGCCATCTCTTGAAATAATAAGCGAGGTATCAGCCCCCGCAGAATCTCTGGTGCTTTCTGATCATGGAAATCTCTTAGAGAAGGCATAGGTGCAAAGCAAAGGAAGGGGGGGCTTGTTCTTTCTAGGTCTGGAATAAAGATTGCCTTTTAATCAACACCATTCAATCCAAACTTAGACTTGATTGCCATGCAGCTATTTGCGTTTTTTGTAGGAATGGAGATGGTTATTGTTGACGGCTAGATGTGTTTCGTAAAATGGATAATGTTTAAAAGAACTGGACATTAAAAGCTACATTCTCTCCAACAGGTATTTTTTTCAGACTTCGTTTAGTTATGCCTTTATATAGAAGTTATCAAAGCTGTTTAATAACTAAATGCAGGGTTATTGAATAGGCCTTGCAGATATGTAAATGTTGTTGTAGATGCACAAAGTACCCTGTACTATTATTGTAACCGGATATAACTTTAATGAATGTGGCTGTGGCTGGTGCTTGCCAGCTTTAATAACGCGAACAGCGCTAATCGCGATATAAATGGTCAATTTTCGCGAGAAACGTCATTTTATGGATCTAATGAGTCACATGTGATTGATAGGAAACTGATTGGTGTGTTGGCTATTTGCTTACTCCACCTAGTGCTACCTTATGACAGGTACGTATTTTTTCAGGCTCCAGTCACGTTGACAGCTCATCACGCATAAAATAATAGAGTGGAGACGTGTTGAGAAAAATGAAACCAACCTCCTGCTTATCCTTATCTTTTAACTCTTAACATTCCTTGACGCGACTTTTTCAGCCTCATCTCACAAATTTTAGATGACGGCACGCACGCACGCAATAAGAATAGACAGCAGCGCCATACTCAGAGAGTTAATACACTGGATGATCAAATGACCTACTAATGGAAATACACTATCCACTATCGCCTCGCTACTCTTATCCCTTAACTCAAAACTCCACATTCAGTAGCGCCATCTTCAGGCCCCTCACTTCATGAGCTACCTCTACCGACCCTCGCAAAGAGTCGAAGCCCAAGCTGCCATGGCCAGGCTCACGGCCGCTGAGCGGCGGGCTCATGAAGAAGGAGATCTTCAAATGTTGCGCATCTGCATCAAGCGTACTCTCGACGACCTTGATCCTCGCTCTGATCTGGCCAAACATCTAGAGCAGACAACACACGAAATCAGACGCTATTTACTTGGTGAAGTTATACAGAAGAAAGCACCAACGCCTCGCAAGAAGCGTCAGGCAACAGCTCAACCAGAATCTGAAGCAATTTCTGGACGTTTCTCTCATATGCGTCTTGACCAGGCTGGGGCCAAGAGAGCTTCTACATTACCTCCTGGGAGGGCAGCTACTATGTCCTTGCCTCCAAGCAGAGAACCTCCAACCATAGCAGCACCTCCAGTCAAAGCACCTCCAGTCAAAGCACCAGTCAAGGCACCAGTCAAGGCACCAGTCAAAGCACTAGTCAAAACAACCACAGTCAAGGAAACTATACTTGAAGAATCTTCAGACGAAGAAGGTCCGGCCAAGAAACGGCCAGCCAGAGCAACCAGATATCCCTCGCGACCGCGTCAAGAGCCGATAATAGAGTTGAGCTCCGACGAATCCTCTGAACTTTCAGACCTTGAATCTGACGATGACGACGATGACATGCCGGAACAACGAGAGAGCGCTCCCATTAGCGATGAGAGTGCCGCTACCAGCGACATGCGAGCCTCTGCAAAACCCGACTCATTACCGGCTCAAGATCCCACTCCCGATGACAGTGTTTCCATGCGAGGCTCTGTAGAGCCAGAATCAATACCAACAAAAGACCTAGAACCAGTGCAAGACCTAGAACCAGTGCAAGATCCGGAACCGGTGCAAGAGCCAAGTTCAGCACAGGATCCGATGCCACCCGACGATCAACAGCCCCAAACGTCGAAAAAACGACCTGCCGAGGGTGACAGCGAAGCTTCGCCTGTTACAAAACGCGTCAAAGGCTGGCTAGGTCGTCTCACTGGCGGCTACGCGTCATAACAATGTTCTGGAGCGTTTTTTGAGCTCTTGCACATATCTTTCAAAGGAGGAGATGGGATTTTGCGCGTTAATCACGCGTTTAACGTCGTTCGAGAACATACTACAAGGAGAAAATACAGATTCTGTCGAGCAACCAATACGGGAATGGATTGAATCTACATTGAAGGGAAAAAGAAAACGAAGGCGTGAAGTTAGTATTGGACTATTGGCTGTCTTGAGAACAAGATGAAAGAACCGGATAGGAAGGGTCTGGGAGCTAATCGCTTTCCCAGTGGATGGCGCCGGGCGTCATTTGGAGTTTGCTTCGATGAGCGCAGTTGACTTTTGCGCTTATTTTGTCATTAACATTACTTGGTCGTGTATTCAAAGAGTCGCCTTACAAGAGAGACAAGGGGGTATCATAGGAAATGTTTGGGACTGGATATTTGGGCGGCACTTTGTATTATTAATGGAAAATACCAAACTGCAAGAGTAAATATTGCATGAAACAGAATTCATTCTATCCCATTATTCTATTCAAATCAATGTAAAAGGTGACCGTCAACTCCAGTGTCACTATCAGTCGCATCGCCAATTACAAAAACGTCTTCATCCAAGTACTGTCGGACACCGTCATTCCACTTGGTACCGTTCATCCAGAACTTTGCCAGATGGGCGCATTTGTAAATAGCATCTCTCGCACCGTTGACCGTATCAAAGGATGAGAGATCAGAAGGATCGAGATCACCATCAACGTTGTCATAGTGCTTATGATCATGTCCATCTTGGCCGCTGTAGCAGTGGAAATTTCGAATATGAGTGAAACGACCAGGTGACCCCTTGGGGAATTGCACTATTGTGAAGGTTAGTGCTGATAGGTATTTCTGTTGTGGTTGATGTTCTTACCTCTGTCTCGGGGTTCTGGAGTTTGAAACTGCAAGGCGCGTTTGATCTTATAACTCAACGTCGTGCGATCAATCTTGGGAAGCATGTTCCCAGGGTTCTTCAACTCTCGTCGACAATGACCCATGGCGTATGAGTCCTGAATAAGATGAAAGCAACTACCCAAAGCTCGGCGACCGATATAGGGATGTTTGTATTTATCAGTCGATCCCATTAGCAGCGATCTCAAACTAGAAGATGCACCAGGAACGTCATGATCAGGAAATAGACCGGGAAGATGCTTGCCAAGTGTGTCACTCGCATATACTTCATCTTCGACAGAAAGTCTATACATGACTTCCAACCAACGCATGATCTTGCCTTTGGTGTCGTGTGGGTTCTCGCCCTTTTGGGATCCCATCGCATGAAGGAACTGAAGATCACCATAGTGAGAGCGCCAGATGATATTGGTCGACATAACCTTCCACTTGATAGTAAAGTCAAGCAGCCAGTCGGATCCAGTGGAAAAGTTACCATTGTTATCGTATTCGTTGTTGAAAAGATAGCACGAAGGATCGTCGTTCCACATGACGCCTCTGATGAATTCAAATATTTCAGGCTTAGCGATGGACAGCCATTTACCCAAGACATCTTTATATGTCATGCCACGTTCGATGAATCCTGCTTCGGTCAGAGCTGCCATGGTCATATTTTCATGGACAGCAGCTCCGATGCCCTGGTTCCAACCAGCGGCGATTAGGTAGTTAGATACGAGACCGTTCTTTTCGTCCTCCTCGGCTTTGATAAGCGTTTTCTTATGTTCAACAAAGTCTCGAAGTTGAACGTAGGCCGTTGGTCGGTTGAAGCGCCAGTAATCTTCAAGAGACACCTCGGGTTCAAGTGATGGTCGCTTGAATTCTGTCCTAAGCTATGAGAACGTTAGTTGGAGACTTGAGAATGGGAAGAAATAGACATACGCCAATCTCGCGCTCTTCTCCCTCGTAGTCCGTCTTCCAGTACATTTCTCCGACCAACCCAAGTTCATCTGCGGAAATACGGTCTTGAGATAATCTCTCAAGCAGTTCATCGTCAAATGTCGCCGATTCATCAACCACCATGCTCTGTTTGCCCTGATTAGCCATATAATCAACCACAGCAGAGCCTCGCTTACCTTGACCTCTGCAGCGCTTTCTCCTGGGTGCATCCACACCCAAACAACCAACTTTCTACCAGTCTGACCAATTAGATAGGTAAGAAACACTGATGATCCATCCTTTTCATCCCCCGGAACATCCAACTGGAAAGGACGTGTAGCTCCTGGGGCGATGCGTTCATGGACTTTCTGGAAAGAGCAAGCCTTGCAAATTGGTGGGAAGTCAGTCGAGATTGCCAGGCTGAAAGCTGTCTCGTTCATGAGGTTGAGCATAACCTTGCCCCAGAGTGGGGACTGTGCACCGTCGATTTTGCTACCCATGATTGTGGAATTAATGAGGCAAAGAGGGTGTATGAGATTTAAAATATGTTGTTTGAGTCAAAACATGGATTGAATCAATATGGACTATTCGTTTTATATATCTATCGTCTGTAATATGGCGGAGCACTTCCTTCTTCCAACTATGTTCAAATAGCGTCTTTTCTTGGTCAGCTAGCCACCCACTGTATTTCAGCCCTTATGGAAAGCTCCATACTGGGCTGTATGCTCTAATTTTAGTGGCAGGCTTACGCAAAGCAATCGTATGACTACGTAAAGTTCCCTCTTTTTATGCATAACAACAGTAGTTCTGACGGTTCTAGTCCCTCATGTGTTAAATATTGAATAGCTCATTGCTTGAATCAGAACACTCGCCGGCGCTATTGATGCAGAGATAAGACATTATCACACGGGGACTCCGCTAGGTGGTGGGCTTAGACACTGTCTAGGCCCTCGTTTAACTGCCCGTAGGCCTCTGAAGCGGGGTATGGCCAATTAAAACACAACTAACTTAACATGCATTTCAGCTTGTGATACAAGTCTGTCGCTTTGATAACCTCGAATATGAATCAGACCAAACAAACAAGATCACGCAGCAGATGTGCCCAATGCGTCAAGGTCAGTCGAAAATGTGACGAGGAACGGCCGTCTTGTTCCCGATGCCAACGTCTCAAATTTGTTTGTGATTGTACCCCACGATTGATATGGAAATCGGCAAAGCCCATTTCCACAGCAGGCTCCTCATCTACTGACAATCTAGAGATCTCATTATGTCAATGTCAGAATAGGAGGACAGATGAGGAGCTCTATCAATCCTGTGAGTTACTCATAACAGATCCAATGACTTGCTAATTTGTACTAGTTATCGCCATCGGTCATAGGCTCTTACATTGGACTGGAATCCCCAATAATCCCATCTTGGGACAAATTGTCTCCCTCTACCCACGCGTACCGCCGATAGGTTACAGTGTCCGTACGCTCATGTCACTGAATGGTGACGCATGCTGTCAAGTCTCAGCCTTAGCTAACGTGGACTTTGCTATCACCGAGGCCCAAAGCTTTCTTCTGTCAAGCAGTAAAGATGAAAGGGCTCTAGATCTGGTTATAACGATGGTAATGCTATCAGAAATTGCAGTAAGTTTGCTATAGTCACTGGCGATCAAGAAGCTAACATCGGTAGATGAGAGGACACATCAGCTAGAGAGCATCTTACAGACTGTCCTAAACCAGACGGGAGGCTCAGCGGAAGAAATACAGCACATGTTAGAGATTCTGGGTGGTCTCGATATAGACTCCTAGATAGTAGGAAGAAAGACAAATCCACTGCATATTTGGGCAGAGTAGTGTTCTGGTCGCAAAGGGATGGAGACAGTAAGTGGCTTGCCCAGGCCGCTGCTGGACCTCATAGCACGCCTCTCTCAAAAAGAAGACGCCACCACGGAGTTGCGGGGTTTCATATCACGATTACCGATACCTCGGCCGGACAACATGGCGGTTGATGTACAGAATTGTTTCGCGCTGAGCGCATTACTTCAATCACATCACTCTGTCGGATCCTTATCCGACGCACACGAGATTGTGAGTAAGCTCGGAGAAGCGATCAGGAGCTTTCGTGCAGCAGACTCCAACATGGTAGTCTTGGCTTGGCCAGCTTATGTTCTCGGCTGTCACGCTGGCAGAAGCGATGCTGATTCCATGGAACTGGTTGAGGGGGTGTTGAGACAGATCTACAGCCAGACCAACGATCCCTTCGGCTTCTCTTAGAAGACTTACAAGTTTCTTGCTCGTAGCTTAGGTATCGGAGATGAGTGCGAGGAAGTACGAGATGAAAGCATGGGAGCTGGTTTGTGGTAGACACGGCTAACTTCTATACTGATCAAGTAAAAATAAACATATTGAGTGCTGACACGCTGGTTCTTCTTCCCATATAAGGGGGTCTTGGGTAGTGTCTTTATAGCAAACCTGTTGTACACCATCTTGTTCAAATCGAAACTGCCACGCGTATTTCCCTGCAAACCGAGCAAGGCGTCCGCCGTTGTCAATGAAAGCATCCATTGCATCGCGCATTTCCCATGTCCAGTACTCATCATGGCCAACAATGACAGCAGTTTTTTAGCCTTTGAGATAGTCTGGCTCATAATGTAAGTCATGTTGAGTGAGATGATGAACCTTGTATCCTTGAGCCTCTGCCCGGAGAAGAAACGGTCTCTCGTAAGTAGCATACCCTGGTTCGGCGTAGTGACGGGAATACCCATGCATATAAGACCAACCTAGAGCCGGATGTCGAGGTGGTTCGCCTAGAGCTGGTACCCAAGATCCGTTGCCTTCTCTTGGGGCTCCAATTGGAAGACGAAGCATGTCTCGAGCTAAATATCGATCTATAGATATAACTGGTGCAGGTGTCTCATTACATGCATCGTCTGCAACACTGCGATAATGATTTGCACCGCCCCAGTCATTGTAGGCCATGATGGTGCTGGTTGTGTGGATTAGGACAACGTCGGCTTGGGATTTCGTATCGCTGGCATGTTGTCGTGAGCCCTTGATAATGAAGAAATCTTCTGCTTCGATGGGATGACGTAGCCCTGGGGCCTCAGTCCTTGCGATAGCAAGGTAAAAGCCAGGGATATAGGCGAAAATGTTCAAAGAAACACTTTCTTGCCAGTTGCATCCAAACTTGAATGATTTTTCCGGTGTGGCTTGAATTGTCCCCGGAATGTCTCGTTGGCAAAAGACTGTCTCCGGGTTGAGACCATCTCGGATGACATCGAGATCAAAGGTAGCTTCTGTAGTATGAACCTTGACAGAAACTGCCTTGCGCTCCTTGGTATCATAAGAGAACTTGTCACAGTAGACCCAAATCTCAAGCTGGTGTGGATATGTGCCTGGCCGCTCTACCCGTCCGCCTGGTCCCCCCCAGGCGTTGAGGTCGCGTTTATATTGTTTCTTGGACTTAGAAACATGTAAATTGAAGCTCAAGTTCGATAACCCTCCCGGCCGCGATGTGCGGATATCTCGTCGTGGAATTTAAAGCGGACAACCCTGGCTCTTGGCTATTCCACTGTCACATTGTTTGGCACGCAAGCTCGGGGTCATCGATCCAGATCTTGGAACGACAGGAGAGATTGCAGTGGCTCATGGGTAAGATTCCCGACACTATGAAGGAGGTGCAGGGGGTTTGTGATAATTGGAACAAACGGTTTGGTAAGAAGGAGAATCATTGGAGTTCGCATATTTTCCAGGATGACACTGGCATCTGAGGATTCAAACTCGTCAAATTGAATTATGTGTCAAGTCAGGAAATGAATATATCAGTGGAAAGTACCACTATCAACGAAGCTAAGGGGTTCATGCCTCATTCCAAAACTGGATTTTACAACAATTTTTCACTTGTTACATCTTGATTAGGATAAAATTATTCTAAAGAGCAAAAACGAAGTCTGTATGCGGGACTGTATCTCCTTGCCTGAAGTTGTCTCGCGAATTGAATTACCCTAGACCCCCAACTAACAAAGGTTCAAGTTACATCTTATTTTTAGTTGACCGTATGAAGCAATGGGTGATTTGTGAGTCTTTTAGAAACCGAATGTTTCATGGTTCTTTGTAGTAGCGTGTTTGATCCGCGTTTTGTTCAAACAGCACGTTACTGCTGGGAAGCACCAGTATTTTGCTGCTGCACGAATGCATGTATGTTTTTCTCATACGATGGTTGTATTTGACAGGCAATGTATTTAGCCAAACTTTAATGATTTTCTTCACCCTGCTGTTTTGTATTTATATTTATTCTACCACGCTACTCCCTTGACGTGAATGCTGATTTGAGGAAAAACCAGCATGATCTGTACAAAGCCTACTTTGAGTTTGCACTAATTGACACCTGACTCAATGCCTTACAATACCGCTGAGAATTCGCATAATAGAATCGCAATTGCCCGGTCATCTATTTCCCTACAGAACGATCATGTATTTTGTAGTCTAGATAAAAGACGTAATAAAGACCATCCTCTCCATATTCTGAAATAGTTCCGCCCGTTGTTTTGCGGGGTAATTCCGCACCGTTATCAACTAAGCGGAGATAGGCAAGACAATATCAACGGACGAAAAGTCCCGCCCATTTCAGGAACAACTACTCTCTTCAGAGAAAGATGCATATATATATTAAAATTACGGATCGTACAGTAAAAGTTCCACGGAAGAAGACTCTGTTTGAGACAAATCCCCAGGAACAATAGCGCCATTGCTACGCTGCTAACAGAACATCCCTGCTTTTATCCCGCGTGCCCCTGAATGCCAAGACTAACCTCCAGGGTATGATTCGATTAGAGCATCTCCACTCTACCTGATCTTCCCTGCGCTAACTTTAAAGTGGTAGGTTGTAATGATAAGGAAGGAGAAAGTGCCGGAACTTATGGTAATGAGAGGGAACTTCTGCTCACAAGACTGAAGCAGCTATTATAGACCTGTCGCATAGTCAACCTTATCGCTTCAATATCACATGTTCTTTGGTCTAGACCGGGTTCTTGATCGGTAGATATACGTCCATCGTTCGTATCGATCCTGGGATATATAATGAATAGTTAACCCTGCTATCTTGTCAAGGTCTTCTCTTCAACCACACTCATTTTGGTACAGTCGCTCTTTTGACTACTCACACTCTTTGATCGTTTTTGTCATTCTTTTAACAAGTCACTCTTTTTTTACTTTTTCGTTATGGTCCGGTTTGGATTGACGGCGGCTCTGCTTTTCGCAGGGCTGTCGACTGCTGCTCTGGAGAACGAGCAGGGTACCGCTACTACCCATGTCCCAGGTGCATATATCTTCGAATTCGAAGAGAACCACGTACGTAATCTCTACTATACTCGACCAATTCATCAAGCTAATAGGGGCAGGATACTTCCAGCTTTTACAAAACAGCTGAAGATAAGTACAAAACTCGCGTCAAATTCGACTATGACCTCTTCAAGGGCGTCTCAATCCAATTTGACGATGTCTCCACCGCAGAAGAGAAGGCTGCCAAGATGGCTGCTCTTCCGGCTGTGAAGAACATGTGGCCCGTCAAAGTCTACAGCATTCCTACTCCCAAGATTGAGTGGACTGCGCAGCCCGGAATGAAAGCCCCTCTCAAGAAGAGAAGCGATAATGACACGGCTGATACTTATTCACCTCATGTCATGACTCAGGTTGACAAGCTTCGCGAGAAGGGAATCACTGGTCATGGAATCAAAGTCGCTGTTGTCGACACTGGTGTAAGTCTCCATGTTCGCGGTTCAAGTCTCAAGCTGACCGTTTAGATCGATTATAAGCACCCCGCTCTCGGTGGCTGCTTCGGATCCAACTGCCTCGTGTCGTTCGGCACTGATCTTGTCGGTGATAAATACGATGGTTTCAACGCTGTCTACCCCGACGAAGACCCAATGGATTGCCAGGGCCACGGCACTCACGTCGCGGGCATCATTGCTGCCAAACAAAACGAATACGGCTTCACTGGTGCTGCTCCTGGCGTTACTCTCGGTGCCTACCGTGTCTTTGGTTGTTCTGGAGAAGCAGGCAATGACGTTCTCATTGCTGCCTTCAACAAGGCGTATCAAGATGGCGCTGATATCATCACTGCTTCCATCGGCGGCCCTAGCGGTTGGTCTGAAGAGCCATGGGCTGTTGCAGTCTCACGAATTGTCGAGAAGGGAGTGCCGTGCACGATCTCCGCTGGTAACGACGGTGATGTTGGCATGTTCTATGCTAGCACTGCTGCTACTGGCAACAAGGTCATGGCTATCGCTTCATACGATAACACCGACTATGTTTCGCTACTGAACGTTTCTCACTACACCGTTGACAACGACACCAAGAAGTTCGACTTCGGGTCAACTGCTGGAAGTCCCGCTGCTTGGGGAAACGTCACTCTTCCTCTTTGGGCTCCCAGTCTTGATACCTCTGTTGCCAACGGCGGATGCGATCCTTATCCCGCCGATACACCTGACCTCAGTGGACATATTGTTCTGGTTCGTCGTGGAACCTGTACTTTTGTCGAAAAGGCGCAGAATGCTGCCAAGGCTGGTGCGAAGTACTTCATGGTCTACAACAATGCTCCCGGCGGTGCCAGCGCAATTGATGTCTCCACTGTCAAAGGAATCGTTGCTGCTGGTATGGTTACCGCTAAAACCGGTGCAAAGTGGATCGATCTCTTGAAGAAGGGATCAACTGTCACTCTCGAGATGTCTGATGGCTCTGATGGAAAGGTATTCCTCGAAGAGAGCAAGAACACTGTTACTGGCGGTGCTGTGAGCACTTACTCCTCTTGGGGACCTACTTGGGAAGTTGATGTCAAGCCTCAGTTTGGTTCACCCGGTGGAAACATCCTCTCGACATATCCTCTCAAGAAGGGCGGCTATGCTGTCCTTTCAGGAACATCTATGGCGTGTCCTCAGGTTGCTGCTATCATTGCTCTGATTGCTGAGGTTCGAGGAACTCTTGACCCTATGGTTATTGAGAACCTTTTGTCGTCTACTTCCAACCCTCAGCTTTTCAACGATGGCAAGACATACTCTAATTACCTTGCTCCTGTACCCCAACAGGGTGGTGGTCTTATCCAAGCTTACGACGCCGCTTACTCTACCCTGTTGATGAGCGAGTCCAGTCTTTCTTTCAATGATACCGATCACTTCATCAAGGTCCGCAACTTCACTCTTCACAACACCGGCAAGAAGAATGTTCAACTAAGCATCTCTCATATTCCTACCAAGAGTGTCTACACCCTTGCCAAGGAGGGTATCTACGCAGCCGCCTTCCCCAACGAAGTTGCAGATGCTCATGCTAGCCTCAAGTTCAGCGAAGCCAAGGTCAGCATCGGCGCTGGAGACTCTGTTACTATCGAGGTCATGCCTACTCCTCCTAAAGGCCTTGATGCTCGTCGCCTGGCTCTTTGGTCTGGATACATCGCTGTAAATGGTACAGATGGTACTTCCCTGTCTCTCCCATACCAGGGTCTTACTGGCTCTCTTCACAAGGCTCAGGTTCTGGGTAAGAATGATACTTGGATCAGCAAGTCAAACGATAAGGATGAGCTCAACCCTGTTCCCGCCAATACCGTTTTCGTTCTCCCCGTAAAGGGTCAGAACGCCACTGAAGCGAAGCCCGCCCCTGCTTTGGCATGGAAACTTGCTCTCGGATCTGCCAAACTTGAAGCCGAACTCATCCCCGTCTCGGGCTATGGTGCAGGTAAGAGCATCGGAGCGCCCGCCGGCTTCCCTGTGCAGTGGAATGCCATGGGTAAGGGAAATGTTGTTTGGAACGGAAAGCTTGCTGATGGAGGTTATGCACCTGCTGGAAAGTACAAGGTTGCGTATCGCGCCCTGAGAATCTTCGGTAATGAGAAGAAGAAGAGTGATTGGGATAAGTCGGTGTCGCCTGTGTTTGAGGTGAGGTACCCATGAGTATCATGACACCGTTTCTCTATTCGAGTTGCAGGCATGAACCCAGCAAAAGTCAAATCTTTGCCAAGTATCACGTCACGATAATGTCCCTCCTTCAATGAATTATTCTTAGTACAATTGAGTCTTTCTTATGCGTATTGATCGAAAAGCCAATGCTGCCATTCTTCTTCCAACGCTAGATAATCTTGCGCTATTTACATCGTCAGAACCGACCGGAAACGAACTTTGTTGTTCTCCATCTTCTCAAATCCTTCCTCGAGCTGTGTGTTAAAGTCAAACTTCTCAACAATACACTTGATAACATGTGTGTGCGCAAATGCGATAGCATCCTGAGTGTCCTGCTGATGTCCCGTGTTCCATCCGTGAACACTGAGACTCTTAACAATCATGTCCACAGTGTTGAACTCCACGGGGCCGAGAGGAGACAGGACAACTAGCTTTCCAAGGGGTGCCAGAGCTGCAGTCAGAGGAGTTAGGGCTTTGGCATCCGGCGCCGTCGCCACAATCATGTTAGCGCCTCCTAACTTCTGCAAAGCCGCGGAAGCATTTTCCTCGCTGGTATCAATATAGTGGTGGGCACCCAGCTTTATTGCAAAATCTCTCTTGTCGGAACCGCTACTCAATGCCGCGACGGTATAGCCCATCTTTGAGGCATACTGAACAGCTAAGTGGCCGAGGCCCCCCAGACCTTGGACAGCGATAAGGCCACCTTGGAGAACACCAATGCTGCGAATGGCGTTGAAGACGGTGACTCCGGCACATAGAAGAGGAGCGACCTCCGCTGGGTCGGCATCTTTGGGGACTCGTACGGCTGCTTCGGCGCGAAGTAGGACGTATTCGGCGTAGCCGCCGTCCATCGTTACGCCGTTGATAGCACCGTTGCTACAGAGCTGGAAATTGCCCTGTTGGCAGGATCGGCAGGTACCGTCGTGGCCTTCAATACCACCTCAAGTTAGAATTGAGAAGAAAGATGGACCAAGCTGTCAAACTTACCGCCATGCCAAGCGCCTCCGACACGTTCGCCGGTCTTGAAGTTGGCAACACCATCGCCGACAGCAACGACGTCACCAACGGTTTCATGACCAGGAACACGAGGGAAGAGATCTCCAAATTGACCCTTCTGCATCCAGAGATCCGAGTGGCAGACGCCACATGCTAGAACCTTGACTAGAAGATAACCTGGTCCAGGTTGTTGGAGTTCAACCTCTCGGATGGTGAACTTGGAACCACCCTCATCGACGAAGGCGGCCTTGTAGGTCTTGGGCAGAGACATTTTCAAGACCTAGGAGACTTTATGTAGGGGTTTGAGTTGCTGGTTGTTGAATGGAATAGTTATGCTTTGTTGGCATGATAACGTCCCTATCACAGGCATGTCAAGCCCTTATATAGGCAACGAAAACCCATGCTTCTTGCTTTCTAAGCTTGGTTGAAGTTGGTAATACTCTCGGACTCGGGTAGGAAGAATGCCGAACGTGCAATGAAACTTTGTTGTTGAACGTGGGAGTCAGCACCGAGCGCCGAGATCCAGAACCGAGCACCGAAGAAGACAATATCCATGAAAAGTGACAAACCCCCAGTAACAATTAGATAAGCACGCATCTTTCTTGACAGTTCGTCAGTATTATTATTGCTCAACACAGTTTTATATCAGATTCAATGGCCTTCGCCTCGGCGATTCGATGATTATGATATTCATAACTGTAAACCGGATACTCTATCTAGATCCATCCACACCACGATCTTCAAACAACGGGTAAAAATTATCAAACGCGGTGGAATACAAAGAATAATCCCAATCAACCCCAAAGTCAACTCCTTCAAATCCCATCACTGGCATTTGAGATCCTCCCGGATTGTTCAAAACATGATCAAGAACCTTTTTGATCACTCCGCTGACATTATGCGCAACTGAACAGCGACTCTGTGATGAACACGACGACTTTAAGTACCTCACCAGCAAACTGAGCTGTTGGATAATAGATGACCGCGAATAAGTCTCGCCTGCAATAAGCTCGTCCGTAGATAGGCTAACGGGATTTGGGTCTATAAGCTCCATACACAAGATAGCTCCGCCCAGTGTTGCATAGTTCATTATCTATAATGGTTAACAAAGGCATCGCAGAGGAAGTCAAACCTACGATCCAGAGGCTATTTCCTTGCAAAGCTGCCCAGACATGCTTCTGAGCCCAAAGGTTCAGCGTGATGACTACCATCTCAAAGCTAGTCTTTAGAACCACATCTTTGGGATAACTGTGTTTTAGAAGCAATCGTTCTATCAAAAAGATATTGAGTAGGTGATCGAGTCGGATTAGAAGTTTTGGAAAGCCAGTGCCAAGATCAATGTTGTTAATCTCTTCGAGTGTAGGACTGCATGTTAGATGCTGCGGCAATTCGCGAGAAAGATCTAGCTGCTTCATCTTAGGCTTCCTGGGGTAAATATGCGTTAGCCAGTGTAGTCAAAAATTGGCTAAAGATCTTACATAATATCATCAATGGTATGGTCTACATTCGGGCTAAGCACCAACTCCAGGATCTCATCTCGTATCAAAGCGAACGTCATACGGACGCGTAGAAGTGAGCTGGAGTATATCCGACTATCAACATTCCATCCATTTGGATCCAGGCGTTGGCTTTGTTTCGTAAAGGTGTCCTTATTCGATAGCAAGGCACCGTGTTCAAGATCCAATGGATGCTTTAGGGAGCAGAACCTTCGAGTAAGAAGAGGTGGTCGTCCAACAAAGGTTGACAAGAACTTATCCACGATGAAGATTTGACATCCTATACGTCGACGAATTTCCATGGATACTGATGACGATTCCTTGGATCGATTGTCGTGGAGGCCAGAGAAGGTCAACATTGCCACAGCTTCTGCGTGGAACTTCCAGTATGGCAGACCTAACTAAGTTAGTATACTCAAGTATGTTGGTAAGAAAGATACTTACTGGTCTCGCCGTGCATCCAAGCATGAAGCCCAGATCTTTTATACATCAGGTACAGCATAATCGTTCCAGAACTACCACCCATATTGGCAAGCGTGATACACGAGGAGCAATACTCAGTGTACTGCTGTATCTTACTCGAATTCTCGTTCGTGGGCGCTAATAACGCGTTGAGAGCCGTGTATAAAAAAATGACGCCAACTGTCTCCCAGCGCATGTTGATTCCTGAGAAACTTTCGATCCAGTCGATAGGATCGTCTTGATCCTCCTTGAGAGGTTTTCTTGTGTTGATGCATATTCTACTTCCCATCTCACGAAGTTTACCAGTGTCTCCTCTATCATTGAGGTAAGAGCCGAAGGCAGTCCAGGTACTTGTGATCAAGTCACCACCAATACTCATTATCCAATCATCGTCAAGACTGACCTGAGATTGGTTCATCCGCGTTGAACTCATCTCCGGAAAGGCCTGCAAGACTCTTACAGCAAGCTGACTTGCTCCATGGTCTGTGTTCACTACATGCTGTATATCAGCCATTGACGGCGGAGCTGATTCAGGTGGAGAATGTGAAGCATCCTGGCTTATTAGGGAAGGGTCTTGGGCTCCAAGACTAGCCTCAGTCTCCAAGTAAGCCGCTGGGAAACTCGTCGGTCCAAAGAAACCTTGCGGCGGCCTGGCGGCAGGTGAGCTCCATAGTCCATCATCAGGTCCGAAATGCCTGCTTGAGAACGCGGGGACCTCAGGGTTCAACGCCGATGCTTCGGTGCTCGCTTGATGAGGGATGGCTGGTCTTTCAGAGCGTGTGCTCTGATCTGTGGACTCGTAGTAACAGTCTGACACGCCAAAGGGCCGTCTTCTACACCGACGACAGACTGGGTATGCATGGTCGCATGCAACCTTTCGGCGACGGCACGGCTCACATGCTTGCTTTTTGCCGTTACGCCGCGTGACAAGAGGGCTGGACATTGATTAGAAATTGATGATGGTGTATTGAGGTTTGTTGTGTAGGCGGGGTTGATGTCAGCAGCGCAGGCTACCACCGAACACCGAGAGCCGAGATATAAGCAATACGCAGAACGCCGTGTAAAGTCTTGACAAGGCTTAGTGCTTATTTAGATTCCATGAAAATATTTCCAGTGAAAACATTTTGCTGGGGGTCAAAAGAAGAAAGCGGCCCTAAGCCAAGAACTAGGTAAGGCTAATTCCTTTTTGTCCTCTTGAATGGATTCTTCACTTTTATTATGAGGATTCTCTTGTTCCTCTTCAATTCGTGTTAGTCTTTCCAGTGAAAAAATATGACTTTCGATGTTACTGATCGTAAAATGGTGCTTTGATCGAGTTGGCCATTCGAAGGGCGCTGGCTCAGCTGATGAGTTTGGTGTATACCCATTATAGTCTACCGTCCACAGATCGCTGGTGTTTTCGGGGGGTGCTGGAATAAACTCCGGGCCATTTGATACAATCTTAAGGCCATGGAAGGCAGGCCGAACAGCCTGGTAGCTGGTGAGGATATAGGTCTGCTAACACTCACGGTTGGGCATTTTGACCTGCACGAAACATCCGATGGTACTATAAGCAGGACTCAGTTTACCTCCATCAGGCCCTTTGAAGTACCGCGCTGCGCCAATGTCGTCACCAATTTGGACCGTTTGGTTGTAACTCTCTGATATCCGTTTGTTCTGTCTGATCCCATCGCTCAATTGTGCGGCGGTACGTGTAGTGAGTCAATCGTAAGACCCGGACCAGTTCACGTTATGCTCCATGTGGACTTGAACGTGACCCAATCCAGCCTTAGTCAAAGTCTTCTTAATATCCTCAATGACCTCTAGCCACCCAGTCTCATCTGACTCATAGTGAACTGAAATATACACTGTAGGAGGGTTCTTAGACAAGTGCATATTTATCCCGAACTTCTGGCGTGCGATGCATGTCATGTGACTTCGAGTTGCTTGGAATGTCTGTAGTCGCTGGTGGACAGCATCTCTTAGTGACTCCCAAGCGCTTGAAAGGTCAGGGTCGTCGATTCCGGTGTAATACATCGTTTGACACAGTTCGGGAGCCATGATTTCGACATTCATGTCGGTTTCGCTGAATGAATCAGAAGTTTTAGCAAGGTCAGTCAAAGCAAGGACCATCTCCTGGGCAGCTTTCTCCCAGTTCTTTTTCTTTTCCAGTGACCATGATTCAAGGATGAAAACGGTTGGCCTACCGGTTGACGGTTGGTTGATCAACCCTCGCATCTCTACATAGACTTCGTGATCTCTGACGACTTCTGCCCAATTACCGAGCTCGGAGTCACTGTTTGGGCTCCGTAAACCTCCATCAAATTGCAGGCCATACTTTTCGATAAGTGAGATAACTCTACGTTCGATTTCGCGCTCCAGTGGTGCGATGTGTGTAGTCAGGGACTTATTTAAGGCCTCTTAGACGAAGCTCAGTCCATGCGACTCGTCTCCAACCAGGAATCACACGAGGTTCAGATTCGTCGTGGCTTGATGTAGCAGACGTCATTGTAGAAGCGTTTTCGTGTAGATGATAGCAACTGGTGCTAATGGTGGATCTTGTCTAGTGAATGATAACGGAAAAAGGGATGTGAGAAGGTGTTGCTGAAATAAAAGCTGTGGCGGAAAGGAAGGGGATTTTATACTCGCGGAGAAAGATTGGCTGAGAGCATATTCTCGGTTGAAGCTGAACTATAAAGTAAACTTTGGTTGTAACTGAAGGCAATGCAAGACTTGTCTTCTCAGAACAGTGAGTCATTTCCTATCTGATTTGTTTTTGGTGCAGTATTAGACACTGGTGATGACAGTTTTGAGTCCAGGAAAAAAGATGGAAGAAGGATATAAAAGCCTCACGCCGAGGCTTGGTCAGACGGTGCCAAGGTTCTGGTCGCTGATCGAAGTTTTGGTTGGAGGTAAAAGGGTTACCGTCGTGTTTTGAACCTTAAGAAACGGGATATCTTCCCGTGACGAATCATTGAGCTTTGGTGGCCTAAACAATGCATAGTTGGAAGGCTCAGACTTGAGCAAGACATCAAAGGCGCTTGCTGGTTGGGGCATGGCCAATAAAATTGAATAGTATAAGAGACACAAAAAATAAAATCGCAGTGTATTGTTTTGAGGGATTATTACAAGATCAGAGCTACCAAACCATTGAACTATCCTACTTTTTCGGTGAAGCATCTACACCCATCTCATAAACTGGTTCTGGTTCCTTGGCCTCAGGACCAGCCATCTCATAAGCTGGAGCGGGCGTAGGAAATGGTGAGGGCGCTGGATGCTGACTCCATCCCATGGGTGAAGCTGGCCCAACAGCAGACGTTGATCCACTCAACATTGATATCCGAGCATCCGATGGGGCCGGAGAGGTTGTCATGCTGGGATCGGGATAGGGCGACATGCCCACTGCGTGATGAGGCTGATGAGGGTATGGGTTTTGGTTCATCGCCATAGGAGGGGGAGGAGGAGGATGTTGAGCCATGGCTGGTTGAGCAGCTCCTGTGTTGGGAGCAGGTTTGGGTTTGCGTCGGCGTAGCATACAGACGACACCAAGACCGATGAGACCAATCAATGCGACACCTCCAACAGCACCACCGACAATAGCCCCAATAGGTGTAGATGACTTCTTATGCTGAGTCTCCTCAGCAGGTTCAGACGACGACGTCGCGGTCACTGTCTCAGCGGTATCACCAGATGAATTAGAGTCAATCTTCTTCTCGGTGACAGAAGGCTCCGGCGGGTTCGATTCGAGGCCGTCGCTTAGGGTCGTAGTACTGAACTTGGCATTCTTTTGGCCATCGTATGTGAATTCCACTGACTGTACCTCCTTTACGGTGGAGGATGCGCATCGGTAATCGAAAATGCCGTTGGGGAAGGCATAGGTCCGGCAGTATGGTTCTTCGGAGTTAGTACTACATGACAAGGTTAGCTTTTAAACGTCGATTGATGGAGGAGTGTTTGTCTTACCATAGTAGATTGTAAGTGTTGCTCTGACAAACATCATTGCAAGCCTTTGGATCAACAGCCTTGGTTGACTCAACACAGTTGACATAGATCTCCGTCCCGCATGCAACAAGACCAACACCACTTGTCGCTGCCCACGAACAAGGTCGGCCATTATCACAGGTGACACCCACTCCCGCATTGCCAGACATATAACCACAAGTCTTATCAGGTGCGATAGTCACAGGGAGGTTGAGGTTGGATGAATCTTGTGCCTGTCGAGGCTTCAGTGCGTGGCCGTTTCCATGGCCTTTGAGGAGATCAAATTCCTCGATAACACCGAATGGTGGAGCAGTAATTGCTGCTGCTGGTGCAGCGCGCACGCGGTCTCTTGGTGCCGCACGATCTAAAGCATTGGCAGCGTGGAGCATTGCTCCAAGGAGAATGGACGGCCGGTGCATGGCGAATTAGGGTGAAAATAATACCCAAAAGTGTAATTAAAGTGAAGAAAAAAGGATTGGATTGAAGACCAGAAAAGCAGGGACTGAGTAACGCGACTGCAGATCACAAATGTTATGTAAGGATTCAACACCAACAGCGCTGTATCCTGAGCCAACGACCAATGCGGCTCAGCTGACTCGTCCGTAGCAATGCCAAGACAGCCACCAAGGGCGAGAACCAATATTGTCTGACGGGGCTTGCAGGAGCTGAAGTCTTTCATGCCAATTATCATGTTCAGCCGCAGCCACAAGTCCGCAAACGTTACATAACAGATTGAAACTCCTCTCCGTTTCACAACGGAGATCATCCACGATAAGCAAATTATGCCTTGCGATAATGGATAAGCTTGTTGGTAAGCCTAAAACACTAAAAATAAGTAACGCTACCTTGCATCAGATCAATATTCGTATTAGCTTCGGGAAAATCGGACGGTCTAGACTCGTATAGCGAGCATGAGGATTTCAGCCGCAAGCCACAATTGGGAGAATTGCTTTGTATCATGGGAAACAATTTTCCAACGCATTAAATACATATGTAACCATCCATCAATCACTTCTCACTTGGGTAATTTCCTCATCATGTTCGCGCAAGTCTCCAGAAGTCGTTTGAGGGAAATCCTCAGTTGTTCCCTTCCAAACACCTACTCCTTGAACTTCATACAGCAATCTCATCTGCTGCAGCGTGCCATCTCTCTCCCATCACTTCACTTTGTGTAACCCTCTCCCTAGCCCCTTCTGAATCCAAGCCATGAGAAATTCGACAATTAACGAAACGAGGATGATATACAGCCACAGCCCGATTGACAGAGATAGACCAAGCACTGAGAAGTTGAGAGTTCCTTGAGTATGAAGCGGAGCCTGACGTTTGTGACGAGAAGCAGACTAGCGTCGCGGGAGGACAAGGTAATTGTTACACCAAGTACTCCACCTCGTGAATAATCCGTCCAAGATCGGGTATAAACTTTGACCGTCATTCTGGGTAAGGATCATGTAATCAACAATAGTTACTTGTCTTGGTTGCCAAATTTACAATGGCAGCGTTCCATGTTCAGTTGAAAACAGTATCGAGTAGTATAATAACTACGGACACCGGGAGTTAGCCTGACTCTCGGGACAAAATGAAGCGTTGATCGATCCATTCCACTGAATATGCTTAAAAGCAGCCAAGCCAACTTTAATTGGATTAGTGTCGAGAGCTGAAAGTTCTTAACGCCATGTTTCTGAACCATTGGTCTTGGCAACCGCCATAGGCTTAGCCACTCCATGAGCCTTGCAGGGCTCTCTGAAGGGAGGCGTGTTCTGCATGTAACTGCCCTAAAGTTCAAGTCTATCCGATGGTAACAATATCTATTCAGGATACTATGGTTTATTCATATGGTGTTGTAAGCGATTGAAATAATAGGATTAAATAAATGATGATATATCACCGAATACGTAGGGAAACTTTGGGTACTGAGAACAATGGTTGCCAAAATAGCATATTGTTCAGCGATCATACGTCAGCAAACACCGTACTATGATTGGCCTGTGTATGACCGCCTCAATCATCTTACCAATTCTTCCCCTCTTCACAACGCCAAGCCTCCCACCACATGTCCTGCTTACCTGATCTACCCAACGAAATTATCGAAAGAATTGTCGAATATCATCTATCTAACCACCAGTTGTTTAAGAAGGTCAGCCTTGTCAGTCGTCACTTAAATACAATTGTGTTTCCTTTGCGACTTAGACGATGGAGCCGCCAACGTTGGTCATCGCCAGGTACTGAGCGATTTGCTCTGTATCTCCTACGAAATCCTGAACTACGGAAGCAAGTCAGGAGATTAGATCTCGGCACCACTCAACTCATCCACGAAAATGAGTCTTGTCTTGTCCAACTCAGCACCGAGAGTCTTAATTCCCTTGCAGATGTCGCTGCAAGAGATGTAAGATTTCCTCCTAGGCTTTTATCTCAATTATGCGACCAGATTCGCCAAGGTGGTGACGACGCTCTCTTGGTGTTGATTTTGGTATGGTTAACCAGATTGAGCCGCCTTCGTATCATAGTCCCCAAATTGTGTCCAGAAGATCGTAAGGATTTTATAGTTCTGCCTCATAAAGGAGGAAGCTTCCAGATTACGCGATAATACAGAAGAATTCCCGCCTTTGGGTCAGCTCCGTCAGCTTTCGTTTCGAAACTAGATCATAAGCGTGCTATCGCCATGAAATACGCGTCACCTCTCTTCTACCTACCGAAACTAGAGAAATTCATAACATCTAGTCTATGCGATAACAGCTATGACGATTGGGGTGATGACAGTATAGACGGCCTTCGAGAACTTATTCCAACCGAAGTGGTGGATGAAAATTGCACGCTACCTTTACCTATTGGGACATCAGCAATCAAAAATATCATTCTCGCCAAAGCAGCAAGTCCAAGGGAGGATATGCCCAAGTTCCTCTCGGCCTCTCGGGAATTAAGAAGTCACACGATATCTATGGGCTCATATCGACTGGTGGGCGAGACGGTAGACCAGAACGAGCTGTCCAAAATTCTCCTAACGCACAGAAGATCCTTATAACAACTCGACTTGGACCTTGAACTACCGTTTCGTCAAAATAATCCTGACTTTATCTTTCCACCACACAATCATGTGCTTCAAGATGCTTATCAATACCTGTCTCAGCTTGAGATTCTGACTGTGCCAGTAATGGATTTGTTCGAAATAATCCAAGAAGAGGGCGAAGACATTTTCAACATTGTCCTAGATCGGATACCGAAATCTGTCAAACTTCTCAGGACACGTTGTCCAACTCTTACTAGCGACTGGTCGAGGTGTGATGGATATGAACTTGCGGAACCCTACCCCAAGTGGTTCATACAACTCCTTGGGGAAACAGGGCTGCAGGGACAGTTCAACAACCTCAAGGTTCTTGACCTCTCAAAGACTTTTGTCGATAATCCTGACATAGATGGCATTCAGACTATTAAGTCGGTGGGGAAATCTCATGGGATAAAGGTTCTCTTGCACAGCTAATTCGTAGCCAATTACTTTGCGTCGTATGGACACCTGCTTCATCCCCAAGCGACAGTTATCAACGATAGGCTTATGAACGGGCGAGGATGGTCAGTGATTGGTGTTAGAAGCGAACATGACTGATTTCTCAGGGTTCCCCGCTCTCTCGCATTAACAGACCAGGATTGGAATCCTTGACATAATATCCGAATGCAGGGAACTCGTTCCGACGAATGTGACGCCGCTCCTCCGGGGAGGATGGTTTGTAGCTTCATCTTGACTTCTTGGGCAGCCATCCTTGCATGTATTGGATCTTGATTTGGCCTCGATCTCGTGTAAATAAACTCCATCCCGAACGGTAATTTGTTGCATTCGGTAGATAAACTCATCACATTATAGAGATGTTTTCTCCATTTTCAGTGGGTCTGTTGGTTGGTACCCATTGCTGCGCCTGAGTGATGCATCGGAACTGCATTACTCAACAAGGAAAAAATATAGCATCCTTCCCATCATGCAACATACCTCCGAAGAGGATCACCTGACCTATGTTTTGTAAAAACGACACATCTCCCCTCTTGTGAGTAATTCTCTCACGTTTGTTGCACGTATCTAGTCACTGCAAAGTACACCATGGCTGCCCCTACCCAAGAACCTCACGAGACGTTGGTATGCGAAGTATTCTTCGATGAGGCTTTAGCTTTTCTGATCGCGTGAATAGACCGCCGATACCTTTGATGATGGCGATTCAACTTTCTCTGGTGTAAGGTTCATAGTGTCATCCGCGATTGACAGGGCTAAGCAGCTACAGAGTGAGACGGAAAGTTTAGAGTCACTTCGATCAAGTGTTCTCAAATTCCAAGAAGAGAATGGACGAACCTACCATGCTATGAGCTCCGGGAGTAAGATGCATCTATGTCTTTTTTTTCGTCCTTAGGCTAACGCTTGATCAAGAATACAACTTCCCCAACGACGAGTCCGAGAATAATCGTCTTGGTAAATTTACCTAAACATATTCAAACATAGACTATATGCTAAGTTTAGTAGACTTGCAGCACAATCTGTGGCTCTTGACACTCCGGGGAGATCTTGGTCTCTGCCCCAAGATCAAAGGGTCAGCTAAGAGGGTTTTGGATGTTGGAACCGGAACTGGCATCTGGGCTATCGAATATGGTATGCCAACCTATATTCAAGGTGGCCTTTGACTAACATGTTTGATGCAGCCGATCTTCACCCCGAATCAACTGTATTTTCTGCCTTTCTTTCCAAATGCTTTCATCGCTAAGTGTTCCAGGTCATCGGTGTTGATCTCAGCCCAATTCAACCTTCACTGTATGTGTCGTCCAGCTGTAGTCACTCAGCTAATCATTGCTATAGGGTACCGCCAAACTGCATCTTCGAAATTGACGATCTCGAGAAGGAATGGACCTGGACGGAACCATTTGACTTTATCCTGGCGCGTATGATGACTGGGTCATTTGCCGATATGGAAAAGTTCATCCAAAATGCCTATGAGTAAGTAATGTCGAAGCAACCAAGTAAGAACGTACTGAAATAAGATAGGAACCTTGAGCCCGGTGGTTATCTCGAAATGCAAGACCTAACCTACCCCATCGCATGCGACGATGGGACTCTCCCTCCAGACAGCGAACTTGTCCGCTCCGGCGAACTCAGCATTGAAGCCAGTGCCAAAGCTGGTCGCGCTATCAACCTCGCACCCAAGTACAAGGACTTTCTCGAGAAAGCTGGCTTCACTGAAGTTGTAGAGAAGCAGTACAAGTGGCCGATGAATGAGTGGCCTAAGGACAAGCACTACAAAGAGCTTGGTAAGTGGTCACATGCGAATATCAACACTGGCTTGGAAGGTCTTTTGCTTGCGTTGTTTACGAGGTTTTTGGGTTGGAATGCGGATGAGGTCAGGGTGTTCTGCAGTGCCATGAGAAAGCAGTTGAGAGATCGAAGCATTCACGCTTATATTCCCGTGTAAGTGCCCGCTCACCTCCATAAACTGGTATTTTTACTAACAATAACGCCCTTAGCTATGTGGTATACGGCAAAAAGCCTGTTGAGGAACCTGCATCCAAGGCTTAAAATATTTACCCACACAGATCCGATCTGAAGAATGCATCTGTTTTTCGAAGTAAAGCACAGTCATATTACTCGTTTCCATAATTCCTTTGGGTTCCAATGTTCCTCGCTCTCGTTGTACTAGCGCTAGCAGCATGAGACTTTTATATTATCAGCTCGAATCTTCGTTCAAACTCTTTCTCCATCATTAAACGTATCAGTCCAAATTGCCGAGCTTCCGTGAGAAATCAATAGTCTCCGTGATTCCTTTCTCAAGGCTTATCCATTCTCTTCCAGCCCACTTTCGAAGTAGCTCCGGAGCAGTGTTGTTGTCAAACTTGTATGTCAGAACCGGATCTCCCGGAATAAAGTCATCCACAAACTCCTCGTCTGGGTATGACTTCCGAAGTATTGCCAAGGCGTTGTTCCAGTTGAATGACTTGCCTAAAGCTGGAATACGAGCACCCTTCACATCAGGATCGATAGCGGCCGCGGTATAAATGACTGCGGCATCAGAGACATGAGTGTAGTAAACTATCAAGTCAGCTTTTTCACGTCGCTCTGTAGTACCATAGACGACTTACCTGTGGTGTTCTCCATGAGAGCATCTGTCTTGCCCAGGTACAGCTGCTGCAAGAGTTGATTTGGCATAGGTCCAAAATGCCTTGCGTTAAGTGGAGCGCCCAACACCCAACAAGGAGCGACCGAATTGACTTCCCATGAGAGATTCTCATCTTTCACAAACTTCCATACAGCTTGCTCAGCCTCCACTCTCGCGCCCAAATATGCGATCAACATCCGGCTCAGGTCGTATGGTGGAGGCGCCTTTGCCAGCTTAACCAGATCCTCATTCCACGTATCCTGCGTGATAGTAGTTGTCTCTCCTGGCTTTGGCCATACTGACGACCATAATCCCGCTGCTAAAACGAAGCGTTTCACTGAGGGCTCCTTAGCCGCTGATCGGCAAACTGTCAAAGCGGCTTCGATAGCCGAGGGAAAAGCAACGTTTGGGTCCGGCGAGAATACTCCGAGGTTTCCTAGGTGAATAATTGCCGCAACACCTTTCACAGGTTCGTCAAAGTCTCCAGGCGTTGATGTGTCGGCGATAACCAGCTCTACCTTGCCTTCATCTGTGAATGGCTTGACGGATGGGTGATCAAGTAGCCACTTGCTATAAGTAATGTCCCTAACTGTTCCGCGTACTTTGAAGCCTTGCTTGAGAAGTTCAATCACAACATGACTGCCAGAGTAACAATTCGCTCCTGTGACAAGAACCCAAGATCCTTTTGGAATAGCCGTCGGTAAATCAGTCATTGTCGTGAAGTGAAGTTGGAGATATCAGCGGTGAGAAGCGGAGAAAGTATGGGAATGGACACAAGACGGTTGTACCAAGTTGAAATATGATCTATAACTTGATCGACATTATTGGAATCCAGGAATAAAATGAAGATGCGACGATATATGGAGCAATATCCCCGCCTCTTAGCGTGGATACGGAACTATCGACCTTCCGATCTCTGCTAGTTTGCGGTGAACCTGAATCCAAATGAACCCATCGTTTTCGGTTCATTAGACCGAGGCTAACGTTTTAGTGATGAGGCAGTGACGAAAGATTCGGGAATATCGGGAAATAGAGCACATGCAAATGACTGATTTATAGGTGGTAAATCTAATGTATGACTCCTTTGAACATCAATTCCTCAGTTTTGTCTTTTAAGGTCATGATTGATCATTATTGTTGTCAAGACTTTGACAACATTGACAAAATTGTTGTTGGTTGGAGGCATCACAAACTACTTGACGCTATTGATTGGTACACGAGGTTCCCCATAAATCGATTGGCGTCTGGGATAACGAAGACTGGCTAGCTAACTTGGCTCTAGGGGCGGGTTCTTTGCCCTTCAGGGTACAAGGTCAATGGCACGGCTGACGGGACACACGTTCCAATTCCCTGGATGCTGGGCTCCTGTCAGATCATCCCCTAATGGTATCTAACTGAATGACACAAGCTGACAAGCCTAGCGGCAGGTGCCGATGACGATAAGAAATACATAAGCTTATGTGGAAACCTCTGCTGATAATAAGTACTTTTTTAACAGCTATCAGAGGACAGTATCCATGGGCCATGTCTTTTGCAAGTTTTGATTGGTCCGGTCCGACGGCTCCTCAAAGCTTTGAGCCAGATTAAAAATGCAGTGAAGTAACCCACATTGCCAAGAAGGCGAAACGTACCCATTAGCGCAGGTAGATAGATATCAATACATTAACTAAGGAAGACTATAACACATTGTCATATAGACAGCTAATTTCTGCTTCATCTTCAGCGAGGTTTTTTTTCAGTTGTTTTGAGTGCTCTGGTATACAACAGGACACTGTTCCGATATGGCTGTGTTTCTTTAGTTGGTCGCATCAAGGCCGATGAATAATGTAGGGTAGCGTATAGATTCCCTGAGGCAGTTTAACCTAAATTGTTATTTTAACTAAGCTGGACAACAGAATTCTCAAACAGCTTGACTTGCCAGGATTGAAGTATACCACCTTTCCTAATATATTTTGTTCATTCAAGACATCAAGTGAAGCCTTCTGGATACTTAATAGCAGCTAATCAAAAATTACTCTCCTCCTAGGGCTTCGTCGCATACACAGACCAACTATTAACCAATTAGCAGGGCTTGGACTTGTGACCACAGTTTGACACTTACATGGGCCAATAAGAATGAATATTAACGTCCTTGATATCCTTACGAACATCAGTCAAGAATACCTCGACTTCCTCTTTACTCCAACCAAGTCCACCCTGACCATCGGGACGAGTAAAGACAGCCAGACTCAAAGCTGACAAGGCATCCAGAGTGTTCTGCTGAGCCCAAATACCTAGAAGCTCTGTGAGTAACGTCCCCAAATCGACAGAGTGAATCCAACTAACCGATCTGCTTATGTTTGGGATCCTTAGGCCAACGACTCAGCGGCCACTTGCGCTTGACAATATTAACGTCAACGAAACCTACATCTTCAAGCTGATCCTTATATTTCAATGCGCTATCCATACCACTTCCGTTCTTGGTGAAGATATCGAGAAGCATTTCTGACCATTTGAATAATGCTGAGTCTTTAGTGAGTGTATCATCGTCAGATAGAAGAGGGTATATAATGTCGATCATTTCTATCTTGCCGCCTGGGTTAAGGTTCCTGTTTTTAAACTATCAGAATGGGTAGACCCAATGGAAAATGGGCTGGTCTCGTACTTGAATGCCTCACTGAAGAACTTGGGCCAGTTGCGGATGGAACCGGTAAGGAAGCGCGCAAAGACGAAATCGAACTTGTTGGTGTAGTCCCACGATTCTTCAAGATCATCAACATAGAAAGAAGCGTTGGGCGGAACCCTTAACAATTTTAGTGGCCAGTAGGTGCTCTGGGTAGGGAGACATACGCATTGGGTTGGATCGGGCTTAGATCGACACCAGTCACCTAAGAGGTCAGTATAAAATTTACAAGTCTTATCTGCGTGTCTCACTTCGCATTCAGGATGCTCATCGGCTACTCAAAGCGTCAATATTCATTTCATGCGTTACAGATATATCACACTCACCAAACTCTATGGCCCAGATTCCCGTGCCACATCCAGCATCAAATACGCGGTTAAGGGTCTTAGGTAAGGGAGCTGTATGCAATCTCTCCTCAAAAGTGAGTAGGAATAAATGGTGTTGAAGATCTGAGGGATATCTGATTAGACATGGACACGGTGAGTGAGATACTGGCCCAGCATACCTAGTCGCTCGTTCTCAATCTGGTATAACTCAGTATCTTTAACCCTATAAGTTATAGACTTCAAAAACGTTACCTCATCATTCGGAAGCACATATACTACGTTGGTCAGTTAATCACTCGTGAACGTAATTGATTACCAGATCTTACCGCCATCCTTATAAGCATGATAAGTTCTTCCATTTTCTTCTCGGTACCTAAGAATACTCGACTTTAACGACGTAGTGTCACTTCCCGAGTCCTATGTTACGTTAAAAGTGGCGACGCTTGCAAGGGATACCCACGCACGTCCCCAAGGGAGGAGTCAGCGTCATCGACGTCGTCTTCCTCAGCAGCCTAGTCACTGTCAGTGAGGCTAACAAAAGTCCTGAGCCACAGTGCATTCTCACATGCTCATCAACGACAAGGGGGTCTTGATCTCTAGCCTCAGCACACATTGTCGGTGGTCAGTGTTGGATGTCGACGTTGATAAATGGCGGGTGGGACGAGAAAGTGGGCTTATTTTAGTAATGATGTGATATAAAAAATGTCACTAACCGGGAAAGATCACGTGCGATATCACCTATTCCTGAAACATGGCGATAACGTGAGAGGCTAGTATCGGTTAGATCAGATGTTTAGCTTCGTCATGTCAATGTGTCCAGACTTTTGAGCGGGGTTTTTTGAACAGATTGTTGCAACCGACACGCGAATCACAGAACAAACATCGGCAAACAACGACCAACAAACAATTCTATTTTTGTTTATAAAAATACCCCTGATTTATCATGTCTCACGCCGAGAAAACCCAATACGATTCGTTTGCGCCCAAGTATGCTTCTATCGAGGAGCTACCATGTTCAAAACTCGAGGGTGAGCTAGTTCAGAAAGCTTTGGGAGACTGCACTGGCATCAAAGTACTTGATCTTGGTGGAGGTAGTGGTCTTCATGCTCGCCGTGCGATTGATGCTGGTGCCGAGGTCATTGATGTTGTCGATATTTCTCCCGAGATGATGCGAATGGGCCAGGATATTGAGACGAAATTCGGTCGACAGAATCGCATTCGATGGTTTGAAGCTGATGTGACTAAACCAGTCGCAGAGCAAGTCAACTTGGAAAACGAAGGATATGATATTGTCATGGCAAATTGGGTGTTTGACCATGCAACGTCTATCTCCGAGTTGAGGAGCATGCATGAAAATGTTATCAAGAACTTGAAACCTGGAGGCAAGTTCATTGGCGTAAGGACTAAGAGCGTTCGTGCTGAGTACATGAGCCATGGAAAATACGGTGTCACATTCACGGATGTAACCGAAATACCTGGAGGGCTGAGATATCAAGTTAACTGTGTGACGGAGCCTCCTTTCTCCTTCGAGGCAACTTCGATGGAGTCAACTTACTCACTGTCTGATGATATCGCAAAGGAACTTGGACTGGTTGAGCTACATGTTGCTCCTGCTGAGGAAACCACTATTGTCAAGAATGATCCCAAGTTCTGGGAGGATTACATCAAGGATCCAAACTTTGTTGTGGTTGTAGGAAGGAAAGCATAAAATATTTGTGATAGCTATCTAGTCTGTAGCGAGCGTTGGCCATGCAGCCTTTCCAAATGTTTTCGTGTCAATTCTCTCAATAATAAATGACCTGCACGTACAAACATTCCATTCTTAAATGCCTAACCTGTGAAATCTCCTGGGCTGCTATGCTCCTTGACGAAAGCCTTCAGAAGTGCCCATTGGACAAAGTCGTGCTGACCTTGACAAGGAAATTGTTCTATCTAGCTGAGATTGGCTTACATGATTCTTCATGCAATATTTCCCATATACGGAAATGTTATTGCCTCGCCCCTCTCGACAATAGCCTGAAGATACAACACTATCAATTCCTCAATCCCCTCTTTCTTCGCCTCGTCAATCCAATCCTCCAACTCCAACTCTCGGAAGTCTCCACCATAAGCTTTCTGCATGTAAGTAGTAAACTCTGACGGTTGGACCTTTACACCGCTCGAGTAGTGCTTAAATGCGATACGAGAATGAGAGACCTGTGACGAGATGACATATTCGACAAAGGTGTTGGCGACATCTGTAACGGGAACAAAGTCAAAGTAGCCCTGGACATTCAGGCTTGACACTCGTGGAACTGCCTTGATGAGCTGAGAGTATCGCAACAAAGCGTTGAGCGCATCTTCAATAGGAGCTTTGTCGCCAACAATAGCACAATGGCGATGAATTGTTACTGGTAGATCCGTCGCCGCAACACAGAGATTCTCAAAGAACACTTCGCCTGCCCACTTGGCTGCCGTAAATCCCTCTGAGCCATCTGTCCGAGGTGGGTAATCTCTTACGCTGACTGGAGCAAGGGCAGCATCTGCCGTTGTATCCAATAGAGTTACTCTATTAGAAGAGATGAAGTGAACGGGAATGCGGCGAGGTAGAGCAAATATGCCCATCTGTCGTGTTGACTGAACGTTGGGTGCCCGAAGAGTTGAGTAGGTGTTCAAACAGTGACCTTGTGAGCCTGCGAGGATGATAACATCGACAGTTGTTTGAAGCTTCTGATAGGCGTCTTTCTTGAGGCCTAGCATTGACTCGCTCAAGCTGCCATGATACAAGGTGACCCGATCATCCTTGATGTTGTTGGCTTCTGAGTCTGGATCAATAGCAACGCAGTGGACGTGCGAAACTGAGGGATGACTCAAAAGAGAGGCAAGGATGTTGCTACCAAGGAATGATGTTGAGCCTGTCATGAGAACTTCTAGACCATCAGTCATTTTGACGGGAGCCACATCAAGAGACTTATTCAAGTTGAGAGACTGGGGCAAGGCCGTCTCAGCTTGCCAATCAATCATATCAGGTACATGATTTGATCTCTTCTGCTTCGCAACCAGAGCAGCCATTCCCGATAACGTGCTAGAGCGATACATCTCACTGAGAGATAGGGTAACGCCCATCGAGATCTGGATTGAACTTCGCAATTTGACCAAGAGAAGTGAGCTACCTCCAACATGGAAGAAATCTGTGTCGGGGTCCAATCTTGCGTTGGAAAGACCTGCCTGAGACAGAACGTTAGTCCAAATGAGTCTCAACTCGCCCTCGACAAGAGTTGGTTTCCTCTTTGACGGCGGCGTGATAGACGATGTAGATGGGAGAGTGGGAAGTGGCAATGCTGCAATGGCGCGGCGGTCAGTCTTTCCACTACTGTTCAGAGGCATCTTGACCAATGGGATAACTAGAGCTGGCTTCATGTACTGAGGAAGTGGTAGAGTATTCGCATACCCTTGCAGTTCCTGGCTAGCAATTGAAGTACCCTGGGTCAGCACAACATGGGCCACCAGAAAGGCAGGATCACCGCGAACGGTGACGATGACATCGCACAAATATTCGTTGAATTGCTGCAGCATGACGTTGGCAACATCATCCAAGTCGATACGCAGTCCACGGAGTTTGACTGCCGTATCGCCTTCCATACGGCCCATGAACTGGAGTCTGCCATCAGCTCGGATAAGACCCCTGTCTCCAGTTCGGTACATAGATTTCCAACCCTTCATTTTGTGCTCCTTTGATGCGAATGGGTTCACTATAAACTTCTGGGCAGTTGCGTCTCGATCAAGGTATGAGATTGCGACGCCGACACCACCAACACAGACCTCTCCAGGAAGTCCATGAGGTACAAGACAATCATGCTCATCAACGATGTAGATGGAAGTGTTAGGGTTTGCTGGACCCACGGTTGAGTAAATCTCGTCATCGCCATCCAGGTCGACCGTTTGCATAGTGGTGCAACATGAGATCTCAGTTGGACCGTAGCAATCAGTCAGAGTGGGACAATGGTCCATCGTCTGGAACGCATTCTTGTGCTGGGAAGTTATGGCTTCACCACCTGACGTCGCGTTCTTCCAAGATGACATTGACTTAACAGCCTCACCACCATGGCGTATAAGCATGAGGTATTCAGTCGGAGTTCCCAATGTGAACGTAACCTCTTCATCAGCTATCAGCTGTCCCAATGCGAGGGGATCACCGCGACTAGTGCTTGGGGCTATGACAAGAGTGCCTCCGAGTGTAAGTGCGATGAAGGCTTGGGCAAGCGACATGTCAAACCCGAGAGCACTTTGCTGAAGGACAACTTCACGGTCGAGTGACAGCTTGGAACTCTTGGTGGCGATGTAATTGATGATTCCTCTAGATGAGAGCTTTATGCCCTTGGGTACGCCGGTTGAGCCACTAGTGAAGAGGATAAAGGTCGATTCGTTGGCGCGCTCCTTGTTCTCATTAGAAGTTTCAGTAGCCGGTGCATCTGTCATAGAAAGAACGGGCACGTCAGCGCAGAGACGACCAGCTCGCTCTGCAGTGGCAGGTTCGCAAATAATGAGCCCAGGTCCAACAGCCTCAAGGATGACCGCAAGGCGCTCATCAGGGAGCTTGCCATCAAGAGGGACGTAGACACATCCTGAACGAATGATAGCTAGCATGGAAATGACCCATGATACTGTTGGTTGGCAGAGCACAGCGACTGGTGAGCCAACCGAAAGCTGAGACTGAAGAGTCGAAGCTAGACCATTAACCCTTTTATAGAGCTGTTTGTAGGTCATCTCAGTCTCAGCATCCTTGATGGCCACAAGATGAGGGTTATTATTGATCGTTTCATCCACCTTCTCTGTGAGTGTTGAAGGCCACCCATAGTCAACCACTTCACCGCCTCCCATCGAGAGTGCCTTGTCAACAAGCTGCGTGTCATACAAGTTGTAGCTATCCAGTGTCTTGGTAGCATCGCCAGCTAGATCCCTGATCAAAGCTAGGTACGCAGAAAGCAGAGTATCAGTCGCTTCTCTTGTATATAGATCTTCTCTGGCGACGATCTGTACATAAGTAGTATCGTTATTTGGTGTGATGCTGAATGCAAGATCATATGGACTCTGAGCATCGAAACCCTCCTTGAACTCGAGCGTAGTTGCGCCAAGTGGGATCTTCGAGAAGTTCCCTTGTCGGAAGTTAAAAGCGACTTGAAACAGTGGCGTGGCTGTCGACTCACGAGGTACATTCGCCTTGTCGAGGATAACATCAAATGGAACACCCATGTTGGCTTGGGCTGTTCGATAATGCTCGGCCGTTCTCCTGACTAGATCTGAGAACTTGTCGTTCTTATGCACGTTAAAGCGAAGTGGAAGCAGGTTCAAGAAGAATCCGATGGTCTGAAGACTACTCTCATTTCGGTTTGCGTCTGTAACACCGATGCAAATCTCCTCAATATTCAGAAGGCGACTGAAGAGGGTTTGAAGAGCCGCAAGGTAAAAGTAAAACGGAGTGATGCGCAGAGACTGGCTGGCTCGTTTGACTTTATCCGATAGTTGACTTCCAATATCTACAAAGGACTCGACGTTCTCGTACGTCTTGGGAATTGGTCGTGACTTGACACTAGCAAAAGGAAATAGGGGGAGTGTGTCGGCTGGTGGAGTATGGAGCTGTACCCAGTAGGAGATTCTGCTCGCCATCTGGCCGCTCTCAATATCGCTGCGCTCAGTGACAGCAAGATCCATATACTGCTTGGGTGACGGGTTGAGTTTGTGTCCCATGTACACCGCATTCAAATCCCGTAAGAAGAGGTGCATGCTCACACCATCAATGGCGATGTGATGATACGCAATGATGATGGAATGCTCTTCAGGACCATGAGTGACCAGGATAACCTTGAGCACATCTCCATCTGAAAGTCTCCAAGCATGCTTTCGCCAAGTGTTGACTTCACGCTCAAGAGCATGTCCATCCTCATCTTTGACCTGCTTGAAATAGTCTCTTGCTGTAGCTAGAAGACCTTGAACAGGCTCTCCAGATCCAGGTCGAGCAAACAAACAAGTTCGCAAAGAGTCATGATGATTAGCAACCGTAGATATCGCTCTCCTAAGTCGTGCAAGTTGGATATTACCGGTTGCTTCGTACACATAAACGCAGTTGTAGGATGTAGGGTCTTTGGAGAAGTGACTTAAGAACCATAATCTATATACAATTTAGCTACAATCTTTACACGAATCCGAGGCCGTCTACCTTGATTGCGCGTATGACAACTTCTCTACTCGTTCCAAAACCTTGTCTTCCTTCACTTCCTCCTGTTCCGACTCTCCGACAGTGCTTGGCGGCGTAGTCTGGCCTGTAGCAGGAGTCGAGCTACCATCAATACTGGTAGCAGTGGCAGATTCTGACTTGGCCGCATCATCGCTATCTGTCTTAGTCTCTTGCACCTTGGCTGAGAGATACTTGTTCGCAGCATCGGCGCAAATATCTCTAGCATTGTCACCACCAAGAGTTTTGAGGACAGGAACATCAACATGAACTTCCTTCAAGAACCACGAACGAATCTCAACAGCAAGAAGAGAATCGATGCCAACGTCTAGCAGAGACGTCTCCACGTTCAGACTATCGGGAGTCATCTGTAGCATTGTCTCAACCTTTGCCTTGAAAGCAGCGAGAAGAGCAGCTGCGGCTTCTTCCTCAGAGGTCGCAGCGTCCAATTGTTCAAGAATGCGAACATTACAGTTACCTCCTCGGGATGCATCAATATCGTTGGATGCCTCTTCCTCACGAACAAAGTGAGAGAAGCGAGCATTGTTGACCCACGGAGGACGAGCCTTAGTGGATGATGTGTAATTGAAGGGCTGAATACCCGAAACCATCTCAATGGTATCATCGTCTGTAGGTTTGCTAGCAGCAACAGCTTCAGCGAAGATCTGATGAGCATCAGACTCGGAGATAGGCATGTAAAATGCTTTCTTGAGCTTCTCCATTAGTGATGGACCCTTGGCAGCGATGTATCCCACATCAGCGACCATACCCAAAGCAATGACGGAAGCGGCAAGACCTCGCTCACGTCGTTGGTTAGCGATGGCTGCTTGGAACAAAGATGCAGCGTTGTAGTTAGACTGGCCCGCGTTTCCAATGACAGAACTCATGGATGAGAAGAGGATAAAAAAGTCGAGGGTTGGTTCGCAGAAGATTTCGTTGAGATGAATTGTTCCATCCACCTTTGGAGCGAACACGTCATTCAAAGCATCAGGCTTCATCTTAACAAAGAGCTGGTCCTTGAGAACTAGTGCACCATTGCAAACACCAGCAATAGGAGGAAGTTCCTTGGCGATGGTATCACAAACAGCCTGCACAGACTCTCGCTTGGATACATCCATGGGATAGACGTTGACGATAGCTCCCAGGTCCTGCATCTCTTGGAGCCAGAGTTGATCAACCTTTGCACTTCGACTAGTGAGGACGATGTACTTGGCTCCGTTCTCGACCATCCAGCGACAAAGAGATCGACCGAAGTCGGAGACGAGACCAACCATGAGATATGTCTTGTCAGGAGAGAAGAGACCTTGGCCACTGATGGGTCGGATGGTGACTGCGACAGGACCGGGGTTGGTCCAGTTGATGATGGTGCCGTGCGTGAGGTCGAGGGATGGAACAGACGGGATGTCTTGAACTGGGATTGTGATTGGAGGGGAGGATAGGTGCAGTTGCTGACTGCACTCGTAAGCAGTTTGAAGGAGCTGAGCGGTTTCCGAGTAAGGAATGCTGGACTTGAAGTGAATAGTCTCGTACAGCTGGGAGAGATGCTGCATGATCTTGCCATTGTTCTCAGAGAGATTGATGACATGGCCGATACCTCGAGGCAAAAGGTGCTGAATGGTTCTAGTGGAGGATCTTGGGTGGATGAAGATTGAATCGGACTGCGGCTCGGAATTGGCGAATACGAGCTTGTGCGATGTCTGCGCCTGAAGCGTCTTGAACAAATCTGTGCTTGCGCCGTAGACCAGAACATTGCCGTCTTGAGCCGAAGACACGACTGACGAGACGCTGCAAAGGATGAGAGATGCCGTCAGACTGATCGCCATACCAGCCAAGCCATCAGCTGTCATCTCGGTCTTGGGTATGACGAAGGCCCCGGATGTGGGGACAGATACGGTTGAACCATGTCTTGGAGCAACAGCCACCACGACATCGTCTTGGCTCTTTCCAACGCAGAGAACATCATTCGAAAATGGAAGAGTGATGGACTGTTCAACCTGGACACTGATAGTATCATCACCCGCCAAACCTCTCACCCAAGGAGCGGTCTCTTCAAGACAAAGTCCACTCTCAGTAGCAGCAACTACAATCTCACTGCCACCTAAGGAAACCTCCTTCGTAATCCTACGTCGCTGCGAGTTCAACCTCTCATTGCGCTCCACATCAGGCACAACTCGAGGAATATGCAACAAGCCATCTCTCAACAGAACCTCAGGCTCAGTACTCCATAGCATGGGTGACTTGGTAAACTCATCTGATCTTCCAAGCTTGAGCTTCAAGAATGCCTCGACAACGGTGTTTGCATCCAATGTTGTCTTGGGAAGATCGAGAAATTGCAAGTTGAGCTGTGGAAGTTCAACGATGATAGCTCGGCCGAGCCCAACCATCATGTTAGCGTAAGCGTTCTCATCAAGACGGCCAGATGTAAGCCAGAGAACATTTGATGAGCGAGAAAATAGACTTTGGAGCTTCTTCAAACGATCTGAAGTGACTTCTGTGGAGAAGACTGGCTTCTCAAGCTCGGTCAGGCAGATGACGGATGTATCACCACTGAGATGCTTCTCAGAAAGGGCATCAATACTATCCACTGTCATGACTTGATCCGCAACTCGAGAGGCGAGACGCTGAATACTCTTGACAACCCGAGAAATAGGTAGAGTCTTGCCTCCTATGATGAGGAGACGTTGCTCGAGAGGGATCTCGTCAAGGAAGGATAGTGGTTCTTGTAGCATCGTGACTCTCTCATCGGCAGCTTGAGATACAATAACAGAGCAAGTATGCTTGGCAGCATCAGGCAAGTCTGTAACATACTTATCCGCTCCAGTGAAGCCAGTGTCTCGAAGAAGTGTATCCCACGCTTCCAGGCCAATGCTAGGACCTCGAGTCCTTCCTTCGTCGGCGCCGAGCCACCAACCAGGTAGACCACCCATTAAAAACACCATCTGGAGGTATTCACCTGTCACTTCCAGCATGACGAGATAACCGCCGGGTTTGAGAATTTTGCGAACGTTGGTCATCGTCTCCTTGAGGTTGCGAGTCGCATGGAGAACATTGGCTGCGATGATGACGTCCTGACTTCCTTCCGGAATGCCCTGACCCGTAGGATCATTCTCAATGTCGAGGACCTTGTAAGTCAAACGCTTACTGTGATCCTCAAATCGCTTCTTGGCAGCCTCGAAGAAACCAGCTGAGATGTCGGTGTATGTATACTGACCGCAAGCGCTTCCAATGGCGTTGAGAACAGAATTCGTTGTACCACCCGTACCAGCACCAATCTCAAGGATGTTCATGCGAGGATAACGGTGAGTCAAGTTCTGTACAAGCTCAGCGATGATTTTGTTGAGAGGCTTCATGGCTCGACCGTCTGTGTAGAGGTTGCTCAGCATGTTGTCAACCAACATGACTTCCAAAAGTTGAGTGTCGGAAGTCATGACGCCAACAAGGTTCTCTGCCACGGCGTGGATGAGCTTGATGTCGGCTTGCTCAGGGTATTTGTTCTTGTACTCGAGGATGAGGTCCTCTGTATCATTAATCCATTCCTTCTCAGCAGTTGGGTGTTTGCCGTCCCGTGTCTCTTGTAAGATCTCCTTAGAGGCCTTGTAGAAGGATTGATGGAACCACTTCCAGTCCTTGATGTCCTCATCTGAAAGATGATCGAAGATCTTCTTGATGAAGTAGAGAGAGGTGCGATCGATAGCTTCAGCGAGAGCTAGCTCTTCATCATCAGGGTCGATCTCATCGAGGTTGTCGAGAGAGTTCAAGACATCTGACTGCCAGATTGTCTTGGAGAACATGCATCGATCATCTGAGGCGTTGGCCTCGGTGAAGAGCTTCAAGGTGAGGCCTTCGGCCTGCATACCAGTCTTTCCATCTGGGCTGATGATGTGTACATCTCCTCGGAAGGTGTTTGAAGTAGTCTCCGTGATGAAAGTATCCACATCAAAATTGATCTCTCCAGGTACACCTTCATAGTCGATGTTGGGAGTAATGGCAAGTCTGTCAATGCCAACAGGAAGATAAGGCGCCCAGAGAGCTCCACTAAGAGGCGTACACATGGCTGCAATGATGGAGTGGAAAGCCACGTCCAAAGGTCCAGGATGAATGATGTACTTGTCGCCTACTTCAGCCTTGTCCCATGAAGCCTTAGTTGTAGCGTATCCCATGGTTCTCTCAACTGACTTGAGACCTCGGAAGAGACCTTGGTAATTGAGGCCAATGTTGAGAAGAGAGTCGTAGTACTCTTCAGTGTCGACAGCTACGATACCCGACTTGCCAGGTGCCCGAGGAGGAAGATCATGGCCTGTGGATTCGCCGAACTCAATCGTGATAGAGCCAGTGCAGTTCCTCTCCAGATTTCCTTCAGTATCGCATGGGCATGTGTGACAAGAGAATTCACCGTGGAAGATACCTTCGTCAACATGCCCCTTCGTCTTCTTAACCGAGAAGATAGACTCAAAGCCAGGACTGTTCTCCTCAATGGTCAACGCACGAGGGATAGCAAGGTCTCTAATCTCGATGAGCTTCACAGGTCTGGAGCCGGCGATCTCCATAGCGCCTTGAATAGCCATGGCCATGTATCCAGATGTAGGGAAGAGTGCCATGCCTTGGAATGCGTGTCCTCTGATCCAAGGAAGTTCGTTCAGACGAAGAATGTTACGCCAGCGAATCTCAAACTCGGATTCATCAGGAGTTCGTCGACCAAGGAGCTCATGGGGAGCTTTGTCGGCGAGACGGTAACGACGAGAGATGCGAGACTCTTTCCAGTGAATCTTGTTGTGATTCCAGGTGTACGATGGAAGGCCCTTGATCATCTTGGGCTTGATGGCTCCGGGTCCGTGGATAGCAGCATGGTAACCAGCGAAGTCCACATGAGACCCAAGGTAAGCCCAGATATAACCCATAGCGCCAGAAAAAGCTTCGACATCGTTGTATCCACGTCTCAAGAAGGTGGCATATGGGAGAACATGGCCTAGAGCCGTCTTCATCGTCTGTGAAGCAGGTCCCTTTAGGGCAGGATGAGGACCAACCTCGAGGGAAAGATTAAAGGGACCAGCTCTCCAGAGCGAACATTCTAGAGCCTCGGAGAATAGCACGGGGCGTACCATGTTGTCGATCCAGTACTGGCCTGTTAGAGCCGAAAGATCATCCTCGTCGTCGAGCATGTCTGCGTGTCCATGGACAGAAGATACCCAAATGCAGTTGTTCGAAGGAGTGTTGATGGTGATGTTGCATGCCTTGAGAGACTCGAGATAAGGCTCTGCGCAGGCTTGCATGTGGTGTGAATGATAGGCAGTGTCGACCTTGAGAAGTCGGGCAAATGTTTTCTGCTCTTCTAGAAGCTCCTTCGCTTCCAGAATGGCATCTTCATCTCCAGAGATTGTCGCACTAGAAGGCGAGTTGCTAGCAGCAAGGCTAATACGTCCTCTGAACTGCTCTTGTTCACAGAAGGTAGTGGCATCTTCGGACCCAAGACCGACAGCCATCATTGATCCTCGAGCGCCTGAACGTCCAGATGCAAGTTTGGCGTAGAGACCTCGATAGTACGCAACACGCATTGCATCGGTGGCTGAAAGAATACCGGCAGCGTATACAGACGCAATCTCACCAGAGGAATGACCAACGACAGCATCAAAGTGAACTCCAGCTGCAGACAAAACATCCACAATTGCGATCTGGGTAGCTGTACAGAGAGGTTGCGAGATGGCAGCCTCACCGATACGAGAGGCTTCCTCTGATGCTGTGAGTTCATCCATGAGTGACCACGTAGGCGCATTGGGGATATCACGAAGAGCATCTTGACACTTCTGTATCGAGTCGCGGAAATGAGATGATGTCTCAATCATGGTTCGACCCATAGAAGCCCACTGCGCGCCTTGGCCGGTGAAGATGCCGAGGATGGCAGGTGGTTCTGAGGACGAGGCGGGGGCTTGGATACCGATTTCAGCACCAGTCTTGGAAGTCTCGACAGCGGTGTTGAGGAACTCCAGAAGCTTGTCCCGGTTCTCGCCTGAGAAGAAAGCTCTTCTGTTAAAGGCGCTTCGGCGGGTCTGGGTGACGAAAGCGATGTCTTCAAGATTGACATCAGGGTTAGCGCGAATAAACTCGGCGTACTTGTCAACAGACTTCGCAAGAGAAGCCTCAGTCTCTGCTGAGATGACCAGAGGTCCAACAAATTTGTCAGATGTGGACTGTTGATCAACCAGCTCGGGCTTGTAGTTCTCGATGATGGCGTGAACATTGGTACCTCCAAAGCCAAAGCTGTTCAGACTAACTCGTCTTGGGCCATCATGGACTTCTGGCCATGGCATCGCAGAAGTAGGAACTTGAAGGCGGTCGTAGAAGGGCTTGATAGATGGGTTCAATGTGTTGAAGAGGAGGTTTGGTGGAATCACTCCGTTCTGGACTGCCAGAGATGCCTTCATCAAACCAGCAAGACCAGCGCAACCTTCTGTATGTCCAATCACAGTCTTGATTGAACCACAGTAAAGCTTGGTCTCGTTCTCAGAGGCATTGTCATCGAAGAATGACTGTCGAATAGCTCGTGCTTCAACAGGATCACCAGCCAAAGTACCCGTTCCGTGAGCCTCAAAGTACTGCGGTCGATCCTTTATAGGGTCTAATCCAGCATTTTGATACGTCCGACGAATCAAGGCTGATTGCGCCGCAGCAGAAGGCATAGTGATGCCCGTCGTACGACCATCGCTGTTCATACCAGTCTCACGGACGATGCACTCGATGTGATCGCCGCACCGAATCGCTTCAGACAAAGGCTTGAGAATAACAGCGGCGACTCCCTCGCCACGAGCATATCCATCAGCTCCAGCGTCCCACATTCGACTACGCGATGTAGGACTCAACATGTGGAGCTTTGACTCAGCGACATACCCAGCTGCGTCAAAAATGAGGTTGACGCCAATAGCGATAGCAGTGGTTGATTCGCCGCTTCGAAGAGATTGTGTTGCAAAGTGTAGTGCGGCAAGGGATGATGAGCATGCAGTATCCATGGTAACTGATGGACCACGGAGATCAAAGTAGTATGAGACTCGGTTGGAGAGAATACTCTTTGATGTGCCTGTTGCGTGATATCTGTTGACAGATTCTGGATCTCGAGATTGGATATCATGATAATCTCCAGTCATGACACCGAGATACACCGACGTCAAAGAACCCTGCATTTCGTCGATGGTATAGCCCGCAGCTTCAAGACCCTCATAAACAGTCTCAAGCGTCAATCTTTGCTGTGGATCCATACCATCGGCCTCAGCAGGGTTAACATTGAAGAATGAAGCATCGAAAAGCCGACTATCTTCTTCAAGTAGGTAGCCCTTGTTACAGACATCTGTAGAGCCATGATGCTCGCCGTCTTTGTTGTAAAATGCTTCCAAGTTCAAACGGTCTTTGGGAAACGAGCGGAGGCAGTCTTTGGGAGACTTGAGAAGATCCCAGAGCTTGGAGGGAGATGATGCACCGCCTGGGAAACGACAGGCTGAGCCGATCACGGCGATGGGCTCATTGGGGGCAGGCATTGTGAGTGATGAGTGCAGGGTGAGGAGGAAGAGGAAATGCGCAGGCTGTTGAAAGAGAAGATCTGAGGCTGGTGTTGAAGTGCTGGTGTAACAGCCAAAGTAATGACAAAAAGTTGCTTGTTCGATCCTTTGGGATAGTCTCACTAAACGGCATCAATCTTCATCTTAACTCAAACTCAAGATGGCTTCGAAGAATTAGTACAGTAAGCTGGCTAGCCCAGCTAGGAATCTCGTGTCTAATTTCGGAATAGAATCGATTGGCTGTCAAATGTCGCCATAGCCATGCTCCTCCAGAGCCGGCATTTGGGACCGGTAAAGCAAGTTTGTGCTTCCGGATGCCGCTATTGTGGATACTCCGGCATAGGATCAATATTCCGAGCAAGGATGTGGATCCTTCGATGACGAAGTCCGGAGTAAGATTTCGGAGCTGGGACTGGGCCTGCTGCAATATTCCGCAAGGGGAGATTATTGGCAGGCAAATTATTCGTCAATTTTCGGCGATTGCCGCTTGATCTTGCAGGAAAGTCTGCATTTTTAGTGCACTGCAACTGAAAGTCTATGGTGAGGATTCTTGACTGTAGCATTTGTTATATGGAATACATTCTTTCTCAAGGTTCAGGTTCCCCAACCAATTCTACAATACGCACGCTATCATTGTCCCCAACTGGTTGCTTTCCTTTCAATCTTTATCCCAAGGGCTTGTTTTTTTCCCCTCATATTCTATCTGTCTATCGCCTCACTCAAAATTGAGGCTATTCAACATGGCAGTCCAGTCACTCATCTCGCGGCTTCCTACCAGCCAAAAAGCCCTCAAAGTCCAAGGCCCAGGAACAGTCGAACTTCATGACAACTGTCCTATAGAACCCCCCAAAGAAGATCACGTCTTGGTTCGCGTCTTCTGTGTCGGTGTCAATCCCCAAGACTGGAAAGCCCTAGACATGTCACCCGCCCCTGGTACAACTTGGGGTTGTGACTTTGCGGGCGAAGTCATCGCTGCAGGTAATCTGGAGAGCAAATTCAAGCCAGGTGATCGTGTTGGTGGTGCTTGTGCGGGAAATAGATCTGATGACCCCAATAATGGAGGGTTTTCCGAGTATGTTAGTGCTCCCGAGATGTTGTTGCTTCATCTACCGGAGTGGATGACGTTTGAGCAGGGTGCCACTTTGGGTGTCGGATTGCTCACTGTTGGGTTGTGTTTGTATACCTTGAAACTTCCACTTCCCTACGCGGGGAATGGAAATGGCGAGTATGTTTTCATCTATGGTGGCGGAACTGCCACTGGAGGTTTAGCTATTCAAGCAGCCAAGCTGTAAGTCAAGATTCACGTCTTGTTCTCATTCAAAGCTTACAAGATTCAGAGCTGGCTTGAAGCCTGTTACTACATGCTCACCGGGCAAGTTCGAGCACGTCAAGTCACTAGGCGCTGTTGAAGCGTTTGACTACCGCTCTCCCTCATGCGCATCCGACATTCGTGCATTTACAAACGACTCTCTAGAATACGTTCTGGACTGCATCACTGAAAGTGCAAGTATGAAGATTTGCTACGCCGCCATGGGAAATAAAGGCGGTAGCTACATTGGTCTTGACCAATTCCCCATCCGTGGTCATACGCGTCGCGATATTCGACCAGGTTGGGTCCTCGCGTGGACGGCGTTGGGCAAGCCAGTTGACTGGAAGAAGCCTTATCGTAGAGAAGCAAAACCGAAGGATAGAGCTTTTGCGGAGGGCGTGTGGGCTCCTATTGCTCAGCGGTTGTTGGATGATAAGGACATTGTTACGCATCCGATGGAGGTTAGCGATGAGGGGTTGGCTGGTGTTTCGAAGGGTGCTGAGAGGGTTAAGCTGGGGACTGCGGGTGGTAAAAAGTTGATATATCGCGTTGCCACGCCTGATGCGTCATGAAACGCGCTTTTTGTTCGAGATTAAGCTATTTTTATTGATGTTTTACTTGGTTTGACTTCATTGACGCATTGTTGCTGGCTCTAACGTGTCTGACTTGATTATTTTTAGCAGACTGCCACTGTATCTGTACTTGAAGGGCGGCTATGAGCTACTCGGACAAGTCACTTTCGTCAAATTAAACTTAATTTATATCATAACACGGCACAGTATTTATCTCGCGTCTTTGGCTTTTAGGCCCTTTCAGTCAATTGTCGAGGTATCATGGTTGAGTCTTGACACAACACCTACCGAAGATATCAACATGCTTACCCTCATAGAATGCATCAAGATCCCACGCTATAACATTGCTACTTTCTAATAGCTAAAACCTGGAATAAAGAGTTTTTCTAGAGGGTATATTTTCATTCAGCCTCTTTTTCACGTACGAAACTATAATTTCCAACCAGGCAAATGCTCAAACGTCTTTCTCAAATAATATCCAATTCGATCTTTTATGTCCTGAGCTTACCCTGTATTCCGGCATTCTGATCATCTCGAACCTGAGCTCAGGTAGTATGGCCGGAACTTACTGCCAGGCACTGACACTCAAGCACACTTCTTCCCAGAGACCAGATAGATCAAACGCTTTGGTAAGCGTCTCATTGCATATGGAAAACGTATATGCCGAGCTAAACGGAGTAAATGCCCGTTAAAGTGGACCCTTCCGGCCCCACAACGGAGTATTGATAGCTTGACCCCTGCCATCTCACGCTGGCGGATTGTCGTCTGACACTGATCCGTCCGTCAGCAACCAGTTTTACCAACCTATGATAGCTTCGTAATTCTTGCTTTTTCTCTAGTACCTAATTCTGGCAACCCGCCAAGTTTCTTAACTCCCTCTTTACCAATGTCTTTTGGCTGCGCTTACGTCGTCTCTGTCCCACTCCCTACAGACTTCCCCGATGCTGTCAAACATGCCGTCTCACATCTCAGCAATTTCAGTAGCAGCTTTCTACGGCCTTGTAATTCTGTACGTTATCAACAGGCTATGGGATCATATCAGCTACTCTCTCAAGACAAAGCAGCATAAATGCGGTCCTCTCAAAACTTACTCCCACTGGGATCCAGTCTGGGGTATTGACTTTGTATGGTCTATGGGCCGTGCGTTCAAAGAACATCGATGGCTGTCATGGATGGAAGAAACATGGGCGGCGCAAGGTACAAAGACTTTCAAGGCGAGATTTCTGGGCATGCGCATGGTGTATTCTTCTGAGATGGAGAATATGAAGGCTATGAGTACTTCTCAATGGGAGGAGTTTGTTCTTGAGCCTATTCGCGTGGATAACGGTGTTGCGACACCATTCACTGGAAAGGGAGTTAGTACGGCTGATGGCGAGTTTTGGCATTACAGCCGAGGTATCATCAAGCCGTACTTCGAAAGGCAAGCGTTTGCGAACGTGGCTAGACTTAAGCCTTTTACGGATAAGATGTTGGATCTTATTCCTACCAACGGCGACACGTTCGATATGCAGGTTATGACTCGACGATGGGTAAGTAACACTGGAAGTAAATGATTGGACGCACCTCTGACTTTCTGTCTAGTTTCTCGATACTTCAACTGAGTTTCTATTTGGAAAAACTCGCGATTGTCTCACTCACCCAGAGCGTGAAGACGTAATGCTAGCCATGGTTGACATCATGCGAGGCGCGCGTGTCCGAATCACAATGGGCAAGTTCCTCTTCCTTCACCGAGACCCGAAATGGTATGAGAGTATTCGGTTCGTGCACAACTTCATGAATGAGTATATCGACCAAGCATACAATGAACTTGAGCAGCTCCAGAAAAACGGCAAGTCTGCTGACAAGTCGAAGAGGACTGATCTGCTCTGGGACATGGTACAGAAGATTCCGTCTCAAGATAGAATCCTTCTGCGTGATCAAATTACTGCTGTTTGGGTTCCAAGTAACGAAACCACGAGTATTCATATTTCGAATGCTATCTACCAACTGGCTCGACATCCTCATGCTTGGGAAGCATTGCAGAAGGAAGTGCTTGAGCTTGGCGATGAGGAACTCACTTTCTCTAAGCTGCGTGGAATGCAGTATATGAACTGGGTAATCAACGAGAGTAAGTCAACCAAACCTTCAAAGACCAGTTTCACTAATTGTGTATAGCCCATCGCACCATTCCCAATGGTATCCAAATGATCCGCGTCGCCGGTAAAGACACAACCCTCCCTCGTGGCGGCGGTCCAGACGGCAAACAACCCATCTTCTGTGCCAAAGGCGACATCGTCCACTGTAACCGCTATCTAATGCAACGGGACCCTGATTTCTGGGGCCCAGATGCTGAAGAGTTCCGACCGGAGCGTTGGGATGGTTTACGCCCTCTTTGGCACTTTGTTCCGTTTGGTGGAGGTCCTAGAATCTGCCCTGCTCACATCCTAGTTGCTACTGAGACAGCATACGTTTTGACACGGTTCTGCCAGAAATTTAAGGGTATTGAGGTGAGGGATGAGAGGGGCTATGTTCCCGTTATGAGAGTTGGACCCAGTAGTTTGAATGGAGTCAAGATTGCTGTTACGCCCAGGTAAAGAGGTGGATTCCATAGACAATATTTTAGTACCCTGGCAAAGATCTCCCGTTTTATTTAAACATTCAGACAATCCGTTCATCGACCACTGGTGTGCAGGTCCTTCAAAGCTTAATTGGGGTTGGAAACCCGAAGACAATTTATTGACGAAGTTCAGCTCAGCTACCAATAATCTCATCAAACACTTCCTGAGTATGTTTAAAGATCTTCAGAGTCCATCCATCTTTCTCTAAAGGGGCCAACACCTTATCCTCAGTAGCAGTACTTCCATCGCTCAGCACGCGATAAAAGCCGCTGCATGACCCATGACATACGGCCTGATCAGATACATCCACCACCGCAGAACAAATCATATCACGACTTGGATATCTCCCACTCAGAGCAAACGAAGTCTGTCTTCTCCCACATTCCTCTTCCGTCATGGCAACACGGCGATAGATTGGCAAAATAATCTTCGAGGCCAATGAACCTGCCAGACCAGCACTCTCTAGAAGACTGGATAGGAAATCAGTTGCCACCCATCCTGGATGAACATGTAACCAAGAAGCCCACGGGTATTGAGCGGCAAAGTACATAAAGGCGAGGCTGTGCATGGTGGTAACTTGATTCACCGCTCGAGGAGCCGTATAATTTCCCCGTAGTCTCAGCCCGATATCTCCATCTTTGGTGAAGAGTGGAGCTTCATGGCCGCCTGCAAGAACGGAGAGAACACGCGGGTGGGGAGCTTGAATAAGTGCGGGGAGTAATCGCTGAACAAGCCGCATTCGGATGTAGAAAGACAGTGCAAAGCAAAGATCGAGATTTTCAGCGGTGTCTAAGAAATGAGTCAGACCATTCACTAGATCAATAAAGGAACATACGATGCGGTCCACCAAAGGATAAAGATCCCGGACTCATAAACAATAAATCCACTCTCGTCTCTAGTTCCAAGATCCTTCGACAAGCATCGTCAATAGCTTTCAGGAGTGAAATCTCAGCCTCCACAAAAGAAACAACGGCGTTGGGGTTGGATTCGGTTAGAGTAGCGAGATCATCGGCGAATCTGGCCTTGGAGCGACCAATCACGTAGATTCGGGGATTTGACAGGGTTTGGGTGAGAACTTTGAGCGTAGCGAGGCCGATGCCCCTTGTCGCTCCTACGAAAACGGCGACGAAGGATTTAGTGGGCATGATCGGTGCTGACGACGGAGTTTTGGGGGAGCGTTTATGGTGCCATTTGGGTGTGTTTGGCCTGAGATCTGATCCAGAAATTACTGGCCATTTTACAGTGTAATAAGCTGGGGAATTGGCCTAATGAGCACTGAGACACATTCCTACAGTGGGGTGGTTAAGCGAGTTGACTAACTCCATGCTATACCTGGAATGACCAAAGGATTCTCCGAACGGAACGGAGAATTCAGAGAAAGTCGGCTTGGTGTCAGCAACAATCGTACAACAGGCTCCTTACGCGTAAGTATGGTATGAGAGTTATTGGATGAATTAGATTTGTAAAACATGAAGCAAACTACATACTGGGCCCGAGACTAGATCAATCGACCAACCTTCACCAATCTCACTGTTCTGATGCCAAGAACTAAATGAAAATGGACATTCTTACGAACCAGTCCAGCATTGACTGGGACAGCATCAACGCTACCTGGGAAACAGCTACTCTCACTTCACGAGTAGTCTTCTCCCTAGTCACAGTCTTTGTGACAGGCTTCTTTATTACCATTATACGCGATCTTTACTTCTCCCCTCTATCTAAGTTCCCCGGCCCAAGACTCTGCGCCATCTCCCGCATACCTCATCTCATAGCAACTGCACGAGGCCGCCAACTCCCATGGCTCATCAACCTACACAACAAATATGGCGGCGTTGTCAGAATCGCTCCCGATGCTCTGACCTTCACTGATGAGCGTGCCTGGGCCGATATTTGTGGCGCCTCCAAAGCTGCTAAACATGGCATGGCTAAAGATCCTCGTCTTGCTGCTTTAGTAGGTGGTGACTTGGTTAATCCGGATCCTGCGAAGCCTAGATCTCAGCAGACTCATAGTATTATGAGACAAGCCATGGTACCCGCTTTCAAGCGCGACAATGTCAAGAAGCTTGAGGGAATGATTAATGGGCATATTGAAGAGTATCTTTCTGCTCTGGAGAATGGAAAGACTGTGGATATGCGCGATATGAACAGCTTCTTTATCTGCGATCTCATTGCGGATCTCTTCCTTGGAGAGTCCCTCCATCTTTTCACTGACACCGAGTTCGTACCCTGGGTTCATTCCTTTGACCGCTTCGCGAAGGGTGTTACTATCCTCGCTGTCCTCAATCGGTTTCCCTTCTTGCATAAAATTCTCCTGTTCGCTATTCATCGTTGGGGAAGTGGTGAGCGCGAGTCTTTCATGGCGCCCATCTTCGCGCGTTTTGATCGCCGTGTCGCACTCTCTACAGCTCGCAATGATATGCTTCAGATGGTCCTCGATGGAGATTCTGAGGGCAATACACGTCAGGGAACTATGCCTTTGGATTTGCTTCGAGAATTCGCACCGTTTCTAATGTTGGGTGGCTGCGAGGCTATGCCTACTGTCCTGACAGGATTCGTGTACTTTGTCTTCCGAAAGGAGAACGAGAATGTCAAGAAGCGCCTCTTGCAAGAAATTCGTAGTGCGTTTTCCAGCGAAGCGGATATCACCATGGATAGAATGAGCCAGTCTCAAAAAGAGCTGCCATATCTTGAAGCCTGTCTCCAAGAGTCCATACGCTGCTACTCGCCTGCTGCAACTGGCACAGACCGCGTAGTACCAGCATTGGGGGCTCAGATTGCAGGACGCTGGGTACCAGGAAACACCGTTGTTATGATGCTGCATCAAGTGACTTACTCAGTCAACCACAATTTCTCAAGACCTAATGAGTATATCCCTGAGCGCTGGCTACCTGAAGGAAAAGGTCGGCCTGCAGACTGCAATGGTGATGTTAGGAGCAGTGTTCATCCGTTTTCGGTTGGCCCGCAATCTTGCTTTGGACAAGAGTAAGTTTCCTCAATCTTTGAGAGTTTCAACAGATCATATGACTAATCTTCTATAGATTGAGCTTCCATGTGATGCGCATGGCGTTGTGTAAGCTGCTGTATCGGTATGATATTGAGCTGGCACCTGAGTGTGAAAACTGGATTGATGGTCAGCTCACTTTCAGCACTCGGGCTAAGCCACCTTTGATAGCTTATGTCAAGAAGGGTTCTAAATAGGAAGATACAAGCCATGATAGTTGTATCAAAAACTAAATTTGATGTATTTTGAATCCAAGCATTCTCGTCATATTGAGAACCGGTCATCTGAGATGAGTGAAGTCATTGCGCCGCAGTGAAATAGTAAACGGCACAGAGTGCGACTCAACCAAGACTTATCATGAATTTTGAAACATGGCGAGAGTTCTGTATAGGCATGCTCATTGCCACACCCAGAAGTTGCGAGGAGTATGTTGAGTCAATATAATTATGCAAAGTCAATGTTTCAAGTTTACAGCAGATATATCTTGCACGACCTGGAGATATGAAGTTTTAGGGGCCCTATATTAATCTACTATGACATTCTACTTCTTGACTATCCTCACCATGACACCCTTCGAGTCCAACGGCGGCATACCCACAAAGAAATCATGAGCGATTTCAACATCTCTCTTTGTGGTCCCAACCAGCTCCATATCAAACCTTGAGAATATTGTAGCAACAGTGAGATACAACTCAGCATATGCAAGATTCATACCAATGCACTGACGACTGCCTTTGCAGAAAGGCACAAAGTGACGGCTAAGACTGGCTTTACCGTGCATCCAGCGTTCTGGATCGAACTTGAAAGGATCTGGATAATGCTCCTCGTTGGCGTTGATGAGATATGAAGATGAGCTCATGCGAGTCTAATAGGGTCAGTCAGTTTCTGCGATTGAACGGTAGTGGAGAACTTACACCCCGGGGAAGTTTGTATCCGGCATATGAAAGATCCTCAGTCGGTGCATAACGAGGCAACCTTCCAGGGACGCCAAAGGAAAGTCTAATACCCTCTTGGATAATTCCTGTCTGCCTTTTGTTAGTAAAAGATGAATTTGATAGTTGAGGATATCGTACTAAGTATGGAAGCGGTTCAAGTTTCGCTACCGTGATGGGAACAGTTGGATCCGACATGACAGTCTGAAGCTCTCGCCTCAGCATAACAAGCATATCTGGATTCTCAGCAAGATGAAAACTCAAAGTTGTCAACGCTGCAGCTGTAGTCTCGGTGCCCGCACCCAAAAAGATAGCAGCTTCAGACTTGAATCTCTCGAGAGTCTTATCTGCTTCTCCAAGCTGCTTGCTATCTCTCATCTCATGAAAGACAGTTCGGATACCATCCGCGTTCTTCTTCTTGGCCAATACATCTAAGATTTGTCCAGAGATTTTCTTGTCATAGTCTGCAAGCGGCTGGAGCTTTGGGTCAAGTTTGGCAAGATAACTAATTGGAACCTTCTGGATGATGTCAAAGAGCCATGGGAACATACGACCAATTGGATGAGCTTGGGGCATTTCGTGGAAGAAGTCCAAAAGCTCTTTTCCAAACTTGTCTTGCTTGAGGTTATCCATGCTTTCACCAAAGCAGTATTGGGCGATGACATCCATAGTTAGACCACTGTAGAGAGCTTTCAGGTTCACAACCCCGCCAGTATCCGTCAAGGTGCTCATTCTGCTCGCCAATTGCTGAATGGTCTGCAGGATGAGAGGTTCAAGGGCACGGATAGACTGCTTAGAGAACGATCCAGACAAAGCAGCCCTTCGAGCCCTATGAACATCAGCGCTGTAGGTATCAAACATGCTTTCATCATGAGTTGACATAAATCGGACTTTGTTCCTGGGATGATGCGGACCACTGGCGTAGATGTCATCGTAGAAATTATCATCATTGATGTGAACTTCATAGGGATTGATTCTCACGATCGGACCATACTGGAGATGTAATTCCTGGATCTTCCAGAGGAATTTACCCCGTTTGATGGCATCGTAGTAGAATTCGTAGAAAAATGTAATAGCTGCTAACTTGGGGCCTGGGACTTTTGATAGAGGTGATAGGTATAAACGATAGATGATGGTTGAGATGATACGCAGCACGATGAGAGAGACTGCCGCTGTTAGCAGCGCAGTCGCATTGAACTGTAAATCCCCCATGTTGAGTTGCTTCATAGTGCCGCAAGAGCAGACGGCTGGTATCGCTGGTGAGAATGATTCAGTGCTGTGGGTTGACGCTTGTACTGGGCTTAGTAGCATATACACTATACCATCCCATTCAGAGCAAGTCGTTCGAGCATTGCGATGTCGTATCACTCCAATCCTTCGGTAGGTGAGTCCTAAAGCTAACCCTCATTGAGTGAGAATATTCCGAGTATGCGGCGCTAAAATATGGGTCTGTCTCCGGCATTGTCAGCCCATTTCCCCTCCATTCTCCGTAAGCCAGGGCTTGGATCCCACGGCCCTCTACACCGGTAATCCCTGGTAAGAATTGGCCGTTGGGCTATCCAGCTGACTACTTGCCGGGGAATGTTATCTTAACGCCGCAAACGTGCATTGTCTGTCGGCATATTGAGAAACACCACGGGCCGTGCCACGCAACCATCACGCTTACGTGCCTGGGGTTGATGATAGAATGCATGTAAATTTCGATTGTTTAAGTATTGAGATTAAGAATGGGATAGAAAAATCGATTTGCAAAATATTCTCATCCATTGATTACTCAAGACTACAAACAAAATGGCTACTGAAACTGCAAACCAAGCTCCCGCCGCTGACGCCAGTGTCGCCAATGGCACCGGAATGGATGCTTTGATGGACGATGCTAAGAGGCGTGGTCTGCAAGAGGAAATCTCTCGATTGACCGATAACCATCTCGTCTACACCGATGCTGCTGGTGGCAAACTTTCTTACGCCCCCGTTGATTGGAAGAAGTCTGGTCTGAGAGTTCTAGACTCTGCTACTGCAGATGGTATGCATCACCAAGAAATTAAATGTCTTGCATGCAGCGCTGACAAGTATTCAGGTATCTGGCTGCAGGACCTTCGCAAAGAAGCTGGTCCTGTCGCTGATGAGCAAACCTACATCGGAACTGATCTCGTCGAGGATCTCTTCCCCAAGCCTCGTCCTCACGGAATTGAGTTCATCAGGCAATCCATCACAGAGCCATGGCCAGCTGAGTGGAAAGAATCCTTTGATTTGGTCCACCAGCGCCAAGTTCTCGGTTTCTGTGGCAATTTCTCCCTCGAGCAAGCCGTCGCCAACCTCTGTGCTCTCGCCAAGCCCGGCGGTTGGGTTGAGCTTGTAGAACTTGACTGCGATCAGAGCACTCTTGTTGAGGGCTCTGCTGCCCGTGAGTTCTTCCAGCTATTGGAGCAAATCTGGAAGATTAAGAAGATGGGGGGCAACTTTGGACCTAACCTTAAGGAATGGATGGAGAATGCTGGCCTCGAGGATGTCCAGGTTGATGTTTTACAGTGCAAGGTTGGAGCTAAGGCAAAGCCTGAGCTAAAGGAGGCTAGCATTAATGGCGCAGCTGGTGCGGGACCCATGATTGTCGCCATGGCACGCAGTAAGCTCCTTTCCCCTCTCCACCATTCGAAAATATGCAGTATGCTAATTATAGCAATAGCTCTTCCTGAACTTGAGGGATTCACCTCTGAGCAGCTCGATACTCTTGATGTCCGCGTTCGAAAGGAACTTTCTGAGAAGGGTGCAGAGTTCCAGAGCTTTGCTGTCAGGGGCCGTGTTCCAGAGGGAGGATTGAAGCCTAAGAACTAGATAGCAAGGCGTTTACGTAGATATCACAACAATGATACAGATTCAAGGTGGCGGAGTAGCTATCAACATCTAATTGAACAGCTGTCTTGGAATCAATATTTGCCTACTGAAACGCCATAATGTTATTGAGAACAACAGAAATACCGTAGTATCACACGAAAAATAGTAGTTCTAGCGTCATAGCGGCCGCTGACGGGTTCGGCACATTACCCGAACTGACAATCAGTCTGATTTAGAGGACCAAAGTCCCAAAATCTATAATATTACAGCTGTTTTTGACTGGTTTTATTGGATAGATATAATAGGAATGAGCTGTTACCTGCGATAGTGGCATGCTAGAGTTTATGTGCCGTACAGACTCGACCTAGTGGAAGAGTGCTGTGGTCCTGTTTTCTTGACTTAAGTATGATAATCTGGGGGCTGCCCTTTCCGATAGGTTAAGATACGAGTTCGGTAGCTGAAATGTCTCCAAGTCCCGTTTTATTGAGTCAAGTCTATACCGTATTTCGTGAAATATTACGTTAGACTAAGCTGTCGGCGACTTTCGCTGATGCACGTAATGATCTCGTTCCAGTACTTAGCCGTAGACCTCCTAAACTTGCCCACTTTCCGTACCGAAAGTTTATTCTACCAGTTCACATTACGCGTTAATCTTGGCCCATGTGAGTGGGCCTCGAAACTTCTTGCTTATTGAGTGGCAGTGTAACATACAATACGAAAACCCTCTTTGGGAATTGAACTGGCAGGCAGCCCTCCGCACGATTGGTCAAATTGTGAAGAAAGGATCTAGTCTAGTTTCATGCTATATCTCTATGATGAACATTCATTGGCATTGCAACAGTGAATTCCAGCAGGATTCGAGATGTGGATACGTAGGATCTTCTCCACTGAGGGCTCCAACGTTGATCAGATCTTGGTATAGGACAGGCTCGCTCGCCATTCCATGCATCAATGAATTTTGAACAATAGCTCATGATCTTTTTATTTTGTTGCCAGAGCATCAGCCTAGCTGCTTACCGTGCGTCAGTCAATAGTTAGCTCCCAACCTGTTCCTTGCTTCAAACGGAATTGGCCGTGTTTTAGATCTAGGCGACGGATGGGCCCTGCCGGTTAGATAGCGCTAAGCCTTACCCTATTCTAGCCTTATCAGAATGTCTATGGTTTCAATGCAACCGTTGTGGTAAGACTAGAGTGAATCCTTTGACCCACTGCCGACGAAAGAACAAAGTAGTAGTCCTTCGATTGTTCGGAACGGAACCGTGACGTGTCTCAGTGGTTGTCTTTGCATCAGGTCATTTCATAGTGAACGGAATGCCTTGGTTCTGCAGCTCAATATATGTAGGTCTACGTAGGTCTTACTCAGAGCGCCATCCAGATAGGTTAGTCGATCGAACCTTACGGCAAAGCGGCAATTCTTCTAGTGATGTTTCAGCAGCGATTTAAAGTAAGCGGTGAGCTGTTTAGAGCCCGCGAATTGCCCTCCTTTAGCAAATGAACTAATAATATTGCTGATTAACGATTTGGCTTGTCAACATTTCCACCATGGATGAATGCAAGGGAAGCATCCCGATCCTTGGCCCATTTCGGCATACTTCGTCATGACTTGTGCTTCTTGTACGACGGATAAAACCACGTACTTAATTTACCAATCGTAAGATTTTTTGGCTCGGAAGCTTTGTCCAATATCGATCCACAGTTCCATACGTATGGAGTCTATGCAGGGGGTCGGCTTCGGCAAGGCAATTTCAGGTTGCACGGTCACTTGCATGACACCACGGCAATTTGACACTCCTTCTAGCCCTCCAGGTGCAGAGGGGTACAAGGCGTACTCCTGTACGCCCTCTTGGAAGCCTGCGCATTGCAGGACCATAAATCCCATACCTATGAACCGTTTTTGTAATACCTATTTCCCCTCTATCTATAAGCGCGCAACAAAACACAAAAGCTATCAAAAATGGATCCAGGCCCGGCATGCAAACGACGTCGTCCAGCCGTAGCATGCACGGAATGCCGGCGACGCAAAATACGCTGCGACCGTAACTCTCCTTGCGGACCCTGTTGCAAGTCAATGCCGAGCCTACAATGTGTGTACAACAACCAACCAACAAATCGACCTTCGGAAAACCATCTCCATTCTCGGAACATTCAGCACCAACACGGCTCGCTACCGGGAACACGGGAGGAGTCTACATTTTGTGCTCAGACTTTTGATGGAGGGGTACAGGACTTTGATCTTTTTAATATCGACGTTGCGCCGGTCGAACAGGTTCCCATTACTTTCGATATGGACTTTTTTGGAATGAGTGATGTTTCTCATTCCAAGTCTACATCAACTGATTCCACAAATTCCATGTTCCATAGTTGTTCGAGATCACCGTCTTGGACGACTTCTAGTCTACCTTCCACTATGGCCAGTAGCATCACCAGCTTGCAAAGCACGCCTTTGGTGCAAAACAAGCGGCCATTGAGCACACAACTACAAGAAGATACGGCTGTCGAAGATCATGATCGCGCCTGGTATCAACCATTTTCGACATGTGAGAAAATGAGATTTCTCGTCGACAGTCTTTCGGGCAACACCAATCAGCTACAACCCGAACAGGAACCACTGCGACCTCTTCTTGAGACCTTCACGCGCCTTCATCGAAGTATTCAAGAAACTGGAGAAACCAAATCTCTTGAAGAGAATTGGAACACGGCACAAGGCTCACCTCGGGATTTGCTTCCAGCTAGAAGAACTTGCGACTCTCTTGTTGATGTGTATATCAAGTCTTTCGAGACATTCCTGCGAATCATTCACACCCCAACCTTTTTAAGGGACTATGAGAGCTTCTGGCTAGACTCGACTAGGGCCGATGAAACTTTCGCTTGCAAACTACTCCTCATCACGGCGCTCGGTTCCACAACTTTTATCCCGAACGAATCACAACAAGACCAGGCTTCCAGTTGCCGAGAGCAGTCCAACAGCTGGATCGCATATGTCCAGGATTGGCTCGCACGGAGATCAATGAGAGGGATGAGGGGAGATCTAAACTTAGCGCAGATTGCTTGTCTCCTAGCTTTAACGCGTCATACACACCAACAAGACTCGGCCCCGATGGGCGTTTCATGGATAACCGAAGGACACGGCTTAATCCATATGGCCGTTCAGATGGGGTTAAACCGGAAGCCTTCTCCGAACATGTCCATCAAGGACGCTGAGATACGGAGACGTCTCTGGGCTACGATGTTGGAACTGTCCATACAGGTTTCGGTGGATCTCGGTCTTCCGGCCCCTCTTGCACCAGAGACTTATGACTGTGAAGAGCCAAGTGGTATAGCCGACGATGATCTATACCTCGGCGGAGAATCACAATATGGAAATCCGCCTTCTGTACTTACAATATTGGCACAGACACAGAGGTTGCGGCTGGGGATCCTCCAACTGGTGAATTCTCCGGGCTCAGTTAAGACCTATCAAGACTGTCATTCACTAGCAGCACAACTCAACACTGCTTGTTCAACTGGGCTGGAAAAGCTCCGGTCCAACCAATCTTCACTCTCGGACTTTCAGGCAGGTCTTTTTACCATTTTTACCAAGCGGCTAGTGTTGGCTCTTCATGAACCATTCGCCGAGCAGGCTTCCAACAAAACGGAATATTACTATTCGCGGCGAATGCGTATGGAGATTCTATCTCAGCTTCTTTCAACAATTCCCGACCAAGGTTCATATGCGGCTTTAATGGCAAACGGAAATGGTCAACTTGCACATACACAGAAACAAGCGACTATGGCGTTGTGTTTAGAGCTGATGGAGGATTACGAGCAAGACTCCTTTCCAAATTTGAATCGCGCTATTCAAAAGCAGTTGGGACATATGCTATCCAAATCGGCCTCGTCTTTCAAGAAGAGGGTGATAGCTTCAGGAGGAACGAGCTCGACAGTTGAGTTCGTTTTGTTTTCATGTGCTGTTTCTTGCATCAATACTGAGCAGATCAAGGCGGATGAAAGGATGTTAGAGGCATCCAAATCTGGGCTCTCATTCTGTTGTGATATCATGGAACAACAAAGGCGTAGAAGGTCATTGACGGAATTCAGAGGTCATGAGGCAATGAGTCAATCAGGTGTTTGGATTGGATGAAACTATACTTTTGGAATAGATCGATGATATATTACTAGCTAATATTGGGAAATTCTACAGCTTTTCCCATAAGAATATGGCGGCTGTTTTACTATCTATTGACTTCACCCCGATTTAAGCCTCTGAAACTCTTAATGGCTCAAAACATTTCACTGAGACTTAGGTCCGTTATCCAGTCAAATAGGGTGTATAACATTCTGCGTGAGGTTGTACTGTAAGCAGTAAGTGCATGTTTCAGCTTTGCCTGTATACCAGGAATATGCACGGGATATTCAACGGGAAATCCTTCGGGAAATACCCCAGCCCCGCCATATTGCATCCAGTAATGGAGACGGGAATGTCAATCTCTGCATTTGAGATAGGTAAATAGAAACATCTTCTTTTCTTTTTTTTCCTCAGGGTGCTGCATTCAGTCGAACGATGGTCAGTCTTTCACAACGTGGAGAGTAGACTAGAGGAGGTCGCGAGACCTGTCTTGCCAAGCTGAATCTGTTGGCTGAAGTGGACCTTGAGTTTCGATGACAGCCAACTGTAGTTCAGGCTCCAGAGAAACCTATTGATACAAAGGTCATATCGGTCAGAAACAATGTCTACAAGATTCAATGATCCTGAGAGATCCTAATTTCAACAGACGGCTGACTATGTCCACATGAGCTCACTGTACCAGAGACAGCGGCTGTCTCAATCTTCCTGAGGAGCGACAAACATACCCAAGGCCAGCAGGCCGACATGGCATCTCCACTTTCCAAGATTTCACTGTTTCTTCTTTGAACTGCAGATGTGAGCTTAAATGCGCAAATACACAATGGATCACTATTGACTTCTCATGGAACGTTTTTATGTATTTCTGTGTGAGCTGAACTTGATAAAAGGCCATCGCCCTAGTCCACAAATGGTAGTTCATCTCCAACATAGCAAGCCTCGTCGTCTCATCGTGATCTAGGACCAAGCTTCAGCCTATTTTTCGTCCACTTCTGAGACATTATTGAAATGTAAGCTATCTTCCACATACTATTTTCACAAACTAGTTCACTTAAGGGTATCTAGGACACTTCCTCAGCTGTTCTTTCACATCTTCTTAAGGTACATTCCAGCAGCAATGGAAGTGCTGCTAAGTGAAAACTTAAGACCGGAAAGTGAGGCTATGCAGGTTTTGTCGAGTAGTTCAAAGACAGATCTCCTATTTGTAGTATTACATCTAGACGTCAAGATGCTCGAACAAATTAAGTATTTAAGATTGAGTGTTTTCTTTAGGCCTTCAAGGCTAACCATAAGTCTGCCGCCAGAAAAGTCAGCACAGGCAGAACTAATATTATACCAAGTAAGCATAACAGTGGCTTCAGTGTCTACTAATTTCATTTTATAATGCATAACAAAGGGCCTTTGCTCTCTACAATCAATCGCCGAACTATTGTGCCAGCGGGATGCTCGGCGTTCCAGGGACCCGCATACTTTTCGTGTTGGACATTGGCCCACTATCAATCATTCGCCGACCCATCTGCGATCAAGCTACCTACAGTATCTGATTTAAGTCAGATGACTTGCAAATATGCTTGTCTGATTGTCTTGGACACCGGAAAATTTGTTAATCTTATCTTATTCCTGTCTTTTTCTGTTTTCCGTCGAGCACCGATCTAGCTTTCCCTCGTTTATTCTCTTGTGCTACTACTTCCTGAGTTCCGATGATGCTTCTTTCGACTCCCACCCTCTTGTCCTTGACGCGTAGCTTCTGTCCATTTATAAGATCCAGCAAAAGATCACTGGCTACTATTTCTCAATTACATCCAGCAGAGTCGGGATCTCGCAGACACAAGGTGGTCATAGTGGGCGGCGGCAGCGCCGGCTTGACTGTTGGTCACCAGCTTCTCCGTTCAGGAAAATTCGCGAAAGGTGATATTGCCATCATTGACCCCGCAGAATGGCATGATTATCAACCGGGTTGGACTCTTGTCGGAGGCGGTTTGAAAACCAAAGATGAGCTCAGGAAACCCCTCGCTTCTCTTGTCGATCCAAAGATATGTCACTACACCGACGAGGTCAAGACTTTCAATCCTAAACAGAATACCGTGGGCATCAGAAATGGACAACTTGTTAATTATGATCAGCTTGTCATCTGTCCGGGTATCCGAGTCGACTTCAAAAGCATAAAAGGATTGGCCGAAGCCGTCCATGATCCGCACTCTCCCGTGTCTTCCATCTACAGTTACGACACGTGCGCTAAGGTGGCTCGCGATATCAAGAACTTCAAGAAGGGCAGGGCTCTTTTCACCCATCCTGCAGGCATTGTAAAATGTGCTGGTGCACCGCAGAAGATTATGTGGCTGGCCTTCGATGGCTGGAGGCGTGCTGGCCACTACAATCCCGACCCCTCGAAGTCAGATATCCAAATCAGCTTTGCTACTGCTATGCCTGTTATGTTTGGAGTCCCAAAATATAGTCGGAGGCTCGATGAAATGAGGAATCACAGAGGAGTTGAAGGTATATTCGAACATGACCTCGTCGCCGTGGAGCGCAACACCGCCATTCTAGCCCGGCCCAACGGTGAGACCGTTAAGAAACACTTCGATCTATTACATGCTGTCCCAAAGATGGGACCTCATGACTTTGTCAAGAATAGTACATTGACTAATGAGGCTGGTCTTGTCGATGTGGACCAAGAAACCCTACAGCATAAGACCTTCGTAAACGTATGGTCCTGTGGCGATGCTGCTGGTCTACAAACATCCAAGACTGCGGCAGCCATCACCGCACAGGCTCCAGTTCTGGTTGCAAACCTTTTGAGCGTTATGGAGAAGCAGCCTCTTAAAGCTGTTTACGATGGGTATACCTCGTGTCCGTTGACAACAGAATACGGCAAAGTGATGCTTGCTGAGTTTGTGTATGGTGGAAAGCCGCTTGAGACTTTTGGTGCTTTCACTGACCAATCTATTCCTCGGAGAGCATTTTATCATTTGAAGAAGGACTTCTTTCCCTGGGTGTACTTCAAGTCCATGGTGAAAGGCACTTGGGCAGGGCCTAAGGGCTGGATGAGATGAGATATGGTGGTATACCTTGGCGAGCTTGCATAGCATCTAGAAGTTAACGTAAAGGGCACAAGAAACCTCTTTTGCTGAACAGCAGAAGGCTAGAGTAGTGAATATTTCCTGTTACAGAACCTCTCTATGATATCCTTTTCTCTGATACAACTTATATTCGATAATGGCATATGGAAACTCAGATTTGATTTCAGGCGACCATGAAGTGGTGGTGCTCTTCGGGGATAGCCTTTAGCTTTTCAGTAACACGATGATGTCCCCGAAGGAGTGATTCGCCGGTCGGCGGGATTCGGCTCGGTGTCTTTCAGTGCACGTATTTACTCTGGAACTCGCAGATTACGTTCATCTCCGTCCTCGGCGACTAGAAAGTCCGTCACTATAAAAGGTTTCCAATTCATCCTCGTTATCGAATAATCTCAGGTCTGTGGTCTTCTTGAATAGCCAGACAAACACCTTGAAAAATTATTTGTAGTTCGTTGTCTTGGCGTGTTGTATGCGCTATCGAAAAACTGCACCACTTGTACCCTGAACATCACAAATGAACAGCTCAAACGACGAAACAGACAACTCGGGAGCCGATTGGGGGGGAATACCTGTTGTTATAAAAGAAGAACCCGACCGAAGAAAGGAAAACGTCAAATATCCTTTCTGGTTCGGTGGTAGCGCCAGTGCCATGGCAGCGTGTGTCACACATCCTCTTGATTTTGGTAGGCCAATATATTCTTAGATTCCACAGAGCTAACTTGGTGACTTAGCCAAGGTAATTCTTGCAAGACTGGTTCATGGTCTCATAGGCTCAACTTTTAATAAAGGTCCGCGTACAGACGAGCGTATCCGACGCTCCTCGATCGCTTACTACCACTGTCAAGACAATCGTCCGGAATGAAGGGTTCTTGGCCCTATACAGCGGAATATCGGCTTCCATAGTACGGCAACTGACCTACTCGAGTATCCGCTTCGGTGTCTATGAAGAATGCAAACATCGAGCTGGCACTAATCCTAGCAGTCACATTCTACTCGCCACGGCATGGTGTTCCGGATTCATAGGTGGGATCGCGGGCAACTTTGCTGATGTGTTAAATGTGAGAATGCAACACGACGGCTCACTTCCAGTGGAACAGAGGAAGAATTATCGCCACGTTGGCGACGGTATGGCGCGAATGGCGCGGGAGGAAGGTATTGGAGCTTTCGTGAGAGGCTGGCTGCCCAACTGCACACGTGCCGCGACACAAACAGCAGGACAGCTAGCCATATATGATATTATCAAGAACTCTATACGTGTTCGTTTGCAGACAGAAGATACGCCAGCGGTACAAGCGATCTCTGCGTTTTCAGCAGCCTTGGTGGCTACCACGCTCACGAATCCGCTGGACGTCATTAAAACAAGGATGATGTCTTCTACATCAGCCACACAGTCTGGAATACTCATGACTCTAAGAGACGCATTCCGAACAGAGGGAGCTGGTTGGATTCTTCGAGGATGGATTCCGAGCTTTTTGCGGATAGGACCGTTAGTACATGGAAAAACGTTCAAGCGGTTGATCGTATGAGCTAACAGTCGACAGGCATACAATTTGCATTTTTGCATTCTTGGAGATCCAGCGAAAGCTTTATCGAAACATGCGCACCTGATGGGATATCCTTCGTGGACAAAAGAACTGAATTACAATTGGTGTCAGAAAGCCAAGCCTGTCATAGTCTTGATAGTTCTGATATTCGATTACGACATAGATACTGTATCTTCTTCTCGATTGAATAATAATGTTAGAGTGACAAGCATCTTTCCCGATGCTGAGACAAACAAAGCGTTTGAGGAACCAATTCTAGCCCGCATGAAAGCGCCACTAAAGCTCCCCGCCACCAACGTAACCAAAAAGGCAGCGCGCCGGTCTCTGGATCGATTTTTCAATGCCAGCAAATTGGGATCAATAACGAAGTCTACCCAGGCGGCCGTGGCCATGGCTGTGGTGATCTCCTGGATCCTAAAAGGCCGCATGGAAGCAACCTGAGCGCCAGACGCGAAGGCGAGTAATGCCAATGCTCCCATTGACATCGGACCGGCACCCTCATAATCAGAGACAGCAAGAATGGCGGCGGCTGAAATATTCATGAGAGTCTGAACAATATGGCTTACAAGCAGCCATGCCCGACGCCGAGGCCCGACAGCATTAGCCAGTTGACCTGTGGCAATAGCTCCTGAAATGAACATTCCAAGACTGAGACCCACGTTCGAGAGACTAAAAAGATCCTTATTGTGATCCGCAACGCTGATTGCCAAGACAACCGAGTTGCCTGTTTGGTTCGAGGCAAAGCACTTGAAATCAGGATAGCTAATGGCATCCTGGATGCCTATGCAGAACGTGAGAATGATCAGCTGAATCTCGAGAAGAAAGTCAATTCTAAGATTGGCGGTGGCCCAAAGGCGAAGGCCACTCGCCAACGGTTTGTTCAGCTGTGGCATTATGAACAAAGCTAATCAGGCTGCTTGAAGTTAGCACCAGGGTCAGCTAAGTCAATATGACTTCAAATTCAACGTACGGTATGAGCTCTGACGCTATGTAATGGAATTTGAATATCAAGGAAGTGCTGATTTACTCCTGTTTCTGAGTTGAGTTTTATTGAGATGCATGGCCCGAGAATTACTTTGTGCCAAAATATTGTTGGATTGTTTAATATGCAACCTCGGGCAAATAGCTTGTAGATCGCCGACTACAATCGCTATTGTTCGGCGGCATCTCGGGCTTGAAAGCGGCACTAGACTAACTTCAGCAGAATAACTGGTTCCTCGCAAAGTTAAAGAGCCAGTTACATAAAGAAGCAATACTCATACCCTTAGCACAAATTTCCAAACTCCCAGTGAATCTGGGACACTTCATCTACTGTATTTTTGCCTCTTCTCACAGTGTATCCTGCTTGTGATGGAAATGCGGCTAAATGAAAACACAACACCTTGTAGTTTAGGCTATGAGCAACCACCGAACAGTCGAGAAGCCCATCTCGTTTTTATAGTATTTATTACATATATACTAGTAGACGCTCAAAAGGTGCCACAGTAATAAAAGCTGGCAGAAAAGAAAAGGTTCCTTGAACTGAAGCCTCCTTCTTTATGGGGTTTATAATTGTAGATCCTTTGAGCTTCTTTTCATCCGCTCCGCATGGTGTCCAACTAGCTTTAAGTCGGCGTGACCTACTATCTAGGACCTTCCTATACAGCTGTGACGGTGTTGACTATGGCCCTTATTATGTGGAAGTATGTGTGCTTGATCAATGTGCAGACAGGGCTCGAGGTCTATTGCATCCACCAAAGCACAATAACAAGCTATCTGGGACCTAAAGACGAATAGCCAGGCTACATTATCTGTAGTACGCCTTCTACCGCAGCAATTCTGTACCAGGGTAATTACAAAGCCACGAATCTGAAGCCTACTTGCAGAAAGTCAGTTTTGACTTTAATTTATTAAGAGAACTAAAGAGTTTCTAATCCAGCCCCAATCTTCCCTTAGCCCATTACCTCTCAAGGACTCCTATTTCGAGAAGGACTTGTAGAAGGAGACCTACAATTATTCCTCCCACCAAGAAATAACATTAAATTGTCAAAATAAAAATAACTCCACGTCGCAGTAATCCCAGGGCGCTACTGACAGTTGTTCCATCTTGGCCATGCGATGTTATTCCCATCCCTTTGCTTATCTAATCTGCTTGTGACTTGTCTTCCGGCGACTCTTTGCCCTTTTTTAACGGTATTCTTTCATCTTCCGGTGGCTTTTCAGTCCGATGCTTCGGCATTTGTGATGCTTCTTGATGCTGTATCTTGGTTGGCTTTGTTAAGCTTATAATCTCGTCGTCTGTCAAAAGCGGTCTTGCCTCTGCTCCAGCCTCCATAGTAAGATCCGAGATGCTGAGGCTGTCTGGGACCCCGCGCAAGTAAGTGCGTTCAGCTTCCGCCGTTGCATGTTCTGCAACTGGCTTTTCAACCTCTGCATGACAAGGAAGCTCTTGCAGGTGGGCGCAGTCCTGTTGGTGAGGTGCAGAAGGCACAGGTTTTCGCAAGATTGGCTGAGAGTATTAGTATTCCTTAATCATCTGTGTGTTTCTTATGGGTAGTAGATTACCATGCTTACCTCGGACATTGTAAGGAGAGAGCTTTTCTCGGGGAGTTTATTTTGGTACGGATTGTACGGGTGTATCCAAGACAAGAGCCTAGTAGACCGTTGTGCCCATGGATCCTCAAAGGATGGGTGACCTTGAGAGCTTGGGAGATTGGGTGATTCAAATTGATGTAGATGATGTTGACTTGATCTTGGAGTTGATGCAGTATTGTTGTGACTATATCCGTCCATACTGCCATAGTTTGTATGGAGGCTAGAATCCATAGACCTATAGGGACTTCCATTCGGGAAAGTGGTGCCAAGAGAGTTACCTGAAAGCTTCGGACAACATTCACGTGGGGTAAATACAGAAACATCACGACCACCACCACACATACAGTAAGTAGCTTGGTTCTGTGGAATATGGTCTTGCATATAATTGGGCCCTTCGCCAAGACTGTTGCCCAACGGCCGCGGGGAGTCGCTCGCAACTTGCTCAAAGACAGTTGGAATCCATTAGAGCCGTCCCATCGCCAGTCACGACATTCAACGTTATTGTAGTCACGCCTACAACCTCGATAGGTTATGGGAGTTTCTCGATCAGCAGAATCGGGAATAGCTTGAAAGACTTTGGACCCTGGGGTAGATAGGGACGACAGTGCGGGTCTGTGCGACTGAGATTCCTAACTCCTGTAAATCTTGGTAGAAGCAAGAGTATAGGTTCTTGGATATCTTTGTTACTTTAAGTTTCAGGGCCAGTTGATCATACAGGAGTGAACTAGCGGGTCTACCGGGCGAGGATCTATTAGGGATGGATAGTAATGTTATTCAGTCAAGTTAAATGTCTTTCCTCAAATTAGATGGCTTAATAATCGTTTATCGCTTAACAGAGAAGCGTCATTAGTCGTTGAAGTTTGTGAGGAAAGACCAGTTCTCAATTAGATAAGTATCCCTTACAAACTAATTAACCGTTTGTCAAGTCTCTTTCTCGACAAAGGGCCGCTAAAGACGATCGAAAGTCTTCCAAGCTCAAAGCTGACTATGCCATTGTTCTGTTTCATTGTGTTCGTCCAGAAGGTTCAAAAGCTCCCAGTTATCAAGTATACTTATTTGATTGATATCAAGTTCATTGAAAAAGCCGCCTAGTTCAAGTGAATCTCCTGTTGGTATTGGATCTTGAAAAGTTGGTATTGTCGTGAGAGGTAGCTCATTCGTGGCAATTTCGGGGACTGGATCCCAGGATGCTGTCAAGCCTTGAAGACCTTGCAAGAAATGATTGTCTGAGAATCCCTCGGCTGGAGTGGTCCATGGGTTAAGTATATCGCCAGACTGCCAGTCGTTGAGACTGGGATTCGAAACTGTGTCGATGACTTCGGCTGTGTCATGGGATGGCGGTATAGTTTTGCTACAGCATGATTTAACTGGTGTTGGGGCAGTTTCTGAAACCATGTTGGCGGAATCGGGAGGCGACAAGGCAGTTGATGGCGTCGGGCTTTTGTCTGTGGATGCCGGTGAACGGATGCCCTTTGTAGTCTTGCGATTTGTCTTGTGTGCGCAAGTGCAAGTCTGGCCCTCGTCGCAACAGCATCGCTCTTGATGCGTAACAGAGTCAGTCAAAACAACTCGTAGTTGATGGTGGACGGGACTAACCTTGGCCAAACTGCTTCAGCATGGCTTGATGTGATGCTGATGCGCATTTGCAATTTGTATGAACCGATCTCGAGTTGCGCAAGTCCCGACAGTGATTACACTGCGAGACTGGACGTCCCTTTCTACTGACTTTCAGGAGTGGGCGGTCTGTAGATCGTGTTATCATAAGTTCAAATTGAATAAGATAATCCCTGCAATTTTGGAGATGCATGATGCTTACCAGTATGTTGACATTTAGCAACGCGATGGCCGCGGATGCAGCTTTCGCAAGCCAACTTCTCGGCTTTGGAACTCATCGCAGTAGAAATTTTGAGTGACGCTGAAGAGTGAGATAAGTTCTGGTGAATGTCGGGAATAACCCCAGGCAGATGAAAGAATGAATGACAAAAGAGGTCTCAGAACATAGAAGAAAGAAGTGTGGGTACCGTGCCCCGCGGATATCCGATACCGGGGTTATGCACTTATCAATATTGTGTCTAACCAATTATATGACGTATGGATCAGCCACTAGGGCAGATAAGATAAGATTCGAGTGATTATTGCGGTTGGCTATTCTCCACTACTTTCTTCAAGTCTTGGTTCATTCTGACATATCCTTCACGTAGCTCATTCAATTTTCCCATAGCCGCAACAACTGGTGCCAAGATACCAGTGAATCGCTCTCCTTGAGTAAAATACGTAGATTTCCCATCTTCCAAAGCCTCCAGGAAACACCAGTGCTCGGTATCGAATATAATTGGCGTGAGGATGCTCCCATTCCATCGTAGCTCTTTCTCTGGATTTAAAACCGAAACAACGTTGGTGTAGGTGTGAGTTTTGTTGATCGTGATGTTTTGCTTGCTTCCGACAGCGAGTTCAGTATGGGGTGGTTGCACTTCAATTAATGTGACAAAAGTGTTCCATTCTGACCACGATTTCAAGTTCATTAACACATTCCAAATTTCAGTTGGGGTAGCTGCAATAGTGATTGACTCTTGAATTTCGTGCATTTTGTCGGCTAGCGATAGTTGTCAAATAGTTGTTTAATACAAGTTATATTCCTAAATTAGTTGATTGTGAATTATGTGAAGGTCTCCTAGTTTTTGTATGTTTTATTTCAATCTTGTGTATCAACAACAGGGTAGCTGAAAAGACGGCGCGGCGCGTCTCGACCGCCGACGCGGGCCCTGTCGCCTATGACGTCGTTGACTTCGGGCGGTTGTTGTCCCGGCTGAGCAACACTAAAGCCGACTACTTATTGTTCTGTAAAAGAGATATTTATGTCTCAAAACATATTAAACCGAGAATAAGCCAGTATCTCATTTTGGAAGCTAATCATGGGCCTCAGGGTCGGGGAAAACAGGAAGATCATGGCAGCTCAACAGTCAATAGTTCTTGACGTGACGCGTTTAAAGCCGGATCAACACGCGACGCAACCCTAGAAATTAAACATGCTATGAACGAGTTTTTTACACAATTAGGAAGGACATAATGCTTCAACTGCCGACACGGTAGTTCGCCTAGCTTCTGCAACTCCTCGATTCGCTTTGCCTGATACGACGGGAATGCTGAAGCCAGCCTCATCTGATTGATCCATGTGAGCTGAGGGCACTGACCTCTACTTAAAATGGCAGGTGGAATAACTCTCTTTACGAGTATGAGGTGAGACTTCTGCATCCACTACACTTACACGTGCTTTATTTATGGTTATATCGTGGCTTCCGCATCGTTAATGCCAGGGTAAGGGACCGGGAGCTCAATCGTTTAATGCATCTCGTCTCATGTCCTTGAGTCATGGACAGGCACCTTCCCCTTTCTTCTTCGGCCTAAATACTGCAACACAACAACCTCAGACATGTTTCCCGCCTGAGGGCTTCTAGGAGACATTTATTCGGTACTCGAAAACCACCACTGATCTTGGCGCAATACGAAAACGCTTATCCCATTGATAGAGTCTCACCTATGACAGCCAATCTTTCGGTACAACAAGGGGTTCAGACTCAGTACCCTTTCCCTGTAGCTTAGAACCAAGAGGTATAAATAATTTGCCAAGACTATGATGGCATCATTTTCCAGGAAGAGTGCCCTTTGGAACTTCCCTGTAAGACCTAGTGAATGGCTCGTTAGGGTTCCCAGTCAGAAATGATTCAACTTTCGCGGCAGTGACCGTGATAATGCCGAGGATGAGGGCTCAACAGAAATCATGACATGAGAAATACTTCCAGGGTCTTGTTTGCTTCGAGACCAACCTGATCAAGAAGGTAGAAATACCTTGAGAAATATTGCTCAAAATACTTAAAGGAGATAACATTCCTGTGATTACTACCGAGTCAAAATACAGCTCTCAAATCTCAACAACATTGTTAATTTCTTCACCCTCCAGCTGCAATTTTCTCTCTCTTCAATTTTGGCTTCCTTATTATTGTCAAGATGAGTGTCAAGGTGCCCAAACTCCGCGATTCGGAAGTCTACACAAAGATAGTGAGCTCGACCTTGAAGGCCGCTCAATCTGGTCAAAAGATAAACTTCAAAGACTGGCCCTCCGAAAATGGCCAATATGCTATGGCCATCTTTGCTGTGGCACTGGACTTTGTTCCTGTCATTGGACCCGTACTTTCGTCCCTGGCTGTCCTCATGGGTCAGATTGCTTTTCCTCCTGAAGCAAAGGATCCATGGATCCAGCTTCGCGAGCCTGTCGAGAAGTTGATTGGAACCAAGATCAAGGATTATCATGTCAAGATCTTGGATAGCCGAGTCAAAGGCCTCCAAGCCAATATGGAAGCCTTTACAAGTGTTTGGAACACATATGAAAAGCTTGGATCAGCTGAAAAGGAGCGACAAGGTGAAACTCTGAGACAGCACTTTGTTGCTTTCCTTTCTGTTCTTCGGACTGCTATACCCGACTTTCAGTTGGAGGACTACAGCGTACCCGCACTTCCGATGTTTGGTATTGCAGCCAATCTACACATTACGATGCTGGCTGATGGTATCAAAAGTGGTGAGAAATGGGGTTTCACCAAGGCTTATATCACCGACAGTCTGAGCCCAGAGTTCCATAAACTTACTGCCTCTGGTAAAAAGCGTCGTGCACTGAAGAAAAAGGCTGATACTCCTGTTGTCGAGACTCCAGAAGGATCCAAGACAGAGCTGGATATACTCCACGACGCAATCAAGAAGGGCGAGGCTTCCGATTGGTCTCCTGAACTACTTGAATCCTGGAGATCAGCCTATTCTGAGCTTACTGTTGAATCGCATCGACTCGCAAAGCGAGGCTCTATGGACTATCCTTCATATGCGAAACAGAAGTATGAAGAAGGTCGCAAGCAGGTTCAGCCATACAAGTCGGATTGGTATGAGTCCCACGAGAAAGAGGCATTGAAGCTCAGAGCCTTGGCCGACTATGATGCCGCTATGTTCTCAGGCGTCCTTAGCTATGCGGAGTTCTGGCCCTCTGTTACTGGCGAAGTACCCATGTCAACAGAATCCTGGGAGATCGTCGGCCGCGAGATCTTCAAAGGACCATATGGTCGATATTCAGAGAATGTTCCATGGAGCGACACGACTCCACCGCCCGTCCGACCACGCGCAGAAAACATTACCGAGATAGTTGTACGTGCATGGAACGACATCGACGGTCTATCTGTCAAGTACGGCAACGATTGGGGAAGATTCTACGGCTCGCGCAAGGGCGGCGGTGAGAACGTGGTTAACTTGTCAATTGACGAGTACATCATCAGCGTTGATGTTGGCTGGGGTCACAAGCTTGGCCATCTCGGTTTCAATACCAACAAAGGGAAATTTGGACCGTTTGGAATGAACAAAAATTCCAGGTTCAGTCAGCTTGTTAACCATACGGGCTATGAGCTTTCGAGCATGCATATCACCCACTGGAGCGCTTCCGAGCCGACGGGCTGCGAGGGCATTTTCTTTGGCTTTAGGCCTTTGCTTCTGGCTTAGGTGTAGTTGTGTGTGATTACTTTTCAGCGATTTGTTTTTGCTACATGTTCTTAGAGATATTTCTATACTAAGATTGGAGAATGAAGAAAAAAGAACAGAAAAAGTTTAAGATAAGACTAGACATACAACAAACAGGAGATAACATTCATTTCTAGTTTAATATGTATTTAGATATGGCAAGACATAGTGTAATTAGAAAGTGAACACTGCAGAAGTTAAACGGCTTCCAGGTCTAAACCATAATCACGGTGATAGGCCGCTATCTAGGGCTTGAGCTAGGTAATAGCGCTTAATGTCAGCCAATACAAATTAACGTTGATTGATTAGAGATAACTTAGCAACGAGATCGTATTATTCAGTATTCAACCCGACTTCGGAATCAAGGAGTTCCGCTACGGCGGAACGGCTAGTGGGCGCGGAAACTACCCGCCTTGGCCTCATTGACCGGCTAAACTTTCCTCCTTGGGCATTTCCCACCAAAGTTCGCCTAAGCTATTAGCAGTGATTTGCTTGACACTAAAAGAATTAATCTACAGCCAACTGCGGCTAATATCGCCGTTAGCTACTGAACAAGCACGCACAACTAATCAGCTGCTAGATGATATGATATGGATGGGAAGATGTGCTGAACTTTATGCTCTTCACTGATGGGCATGTACCTAAGCTTTTCGGATATTTTGAGATACCACTACGGGGATATTGCACGGACATTTTCTGCACTGCCTAGCTTGGGAATAACAAAATCAGCATCCAGTGAGCATCTTTTGCCTGTCCAAGAGTATTTATTCAGGAACACCTTCACATGTTTTCCCGATCAAATTTAAATATGCAGTACTTTTGTCAGATCCGGGATATCCGATCTAACCGTTGTCAGCATATATACCCCCTTCTTACATCCGCCAACCAGCATCCAAGCTAAGAGGTTTACAGCGGAATCATGAACATCTGGCCGCCACCATTTCAGCCGCACTGTGGTCATTCGCCCAGCTCTCCGAGGTTCGGCCAACCGCCGCTACGGTGCCGACTCATCTGTCCGTCGAAGGGCGCCCTTTATCTACCTTGCAACGCCCACCGTTTTTCGGTCATTAAATTACCCCCTTGATGTCAAATATCTCGCCTGTAGTGAAAATCGAAATTCAAAATGTCGACAGATGAATGGCTTGGCAGAGTGATGTTGATGGAAGAGGCGGTTCTGAAATGCAAGGAAGATATCGCTGGAGTTAAATCGACAATACATTCGACGATTCAAGATGCGGAGCTTCGGTCGATCATTACCACCATGTGCCACGATATTGTTGGAATAATCGGACGACCTCAGGTGGAGCGATCGCTACAAGCATGGTCGGAAGTATACCCAGAACAGGAGGGCTCAAGCGTGATACAGAAAACAAGTATTTACCGTCACTTGGTCAGTATCGAGAAAACATGGCTATTTCTTTGGATACTAACATGTTCGTTAGTGCAAACGAAAGGACATGCCCTGGGATCCTACGCGCGAATGGAGACATACTTGGGCAGAAACACCAGACGTTGGAAGCCCATCTTTGCCACCCTCACCAAAGCAGACAGACATTCAAACTCGAGTCGACAGCCTACGCGAACCTTCATTTTTACCTCCGATTCGTCGAGCTTCAACCGCCCATGAAAGCCTTTCGCAGTATGCCCGAAGCAATGTATCAGACTCTGATTACCCAGCTTTTTCGCCTCCAGAAAGCCGTCAGTCGCCCCGAGAAAGCTACTTTCCTTCGATAGTCAAGGGTCCAAAAACTATTAGTAACAGATCGGAATCACCAAGGGTGCTGCCACCGATTTTGGCGTTTATGAATGAGGCACCTGGGCTGCCTGCCTTTCACACTCCTCCGAGTAGTCGACGACAGAGTGAAGCTTTCAGCCACATCCCAAACCAGACTCCCGACCCTTTTCAACCGTATCAATACAATCCTGATTTCGGGGACGCATCTATCTCGGCCGACAAGGACAAAGGCCTTGAAGCAGCGAGCCAGATTCGGCGGATTCCTTATGAGAGAAAACCAGGCTCTGCGTTTTATGAGATCCCTGTTGCGCTAGCAGTATACCTTGAGGAGAAGCTGGGCAAGGAAGGGTTGCAATTCTCATTAATCAGCTTAAGAGATAGTGAAGGGTTTTATAATTGCCCGTTTTGCAACGAGAAGGGGAGGAGGAACTATAAGCGGGCGTCCCCATTCGCAGATCATCTTGTTAGGCATTGGCGCTCACTTCAGACTGGATAATACCTGGATTTATCAAGTGGGACAAAAAGTCGACTCCACTCTTATTGCTACATTCTTGATCAGATAGATCTTGACTCAGTTCGCTAATCTCAATAAGACAATATCCACTTCAAATCGCCTCATATTCCGCAATAGCTCTGGACTAAGTCTGAGGACTTTCGAGCTTGATCTTTCCATGCTTATCATAATAGATCTTCCTCGCCTTGACAGATCGAAGATAATCCTTACCAGAAGTCTTTGCATCATGATAAAACAGCCACCACTGTCCCTTATACTCAACGATACTTCCATGTGTCGTCCATCCCTCAACAGGTTCAAGAATCTTTCCTTGATAAGTATACGGTCCGTAAACGCTCTTCGAAGTAGCATAAACAAGGAAATGCGTGTCGCCAGTCGAGTACATGAGGTAATACAGCTTGCCCCGCTTATGAATCCAAGGACCTTCAAAGAATCGTCGCTTGGTATCTTCAGCGAGAAGAGGCTTGCCAGTCTCTGGGGCCAAGATTACCATATCTCGTGGCTTCTCGGCAAGTTTGTGCATATCCTTGCTGAGCTTCGCGATTTGTGGAACCAGTGCAGCTGTTCCATTAGGCGGGTTCTTGTCTCCACGCCACGACTCGTTGAACTGAGTCTTATCCTGCCAAGCTTGAAGCTGACCTCCCCATATACCTCCCCAGGCCAGATATGCGCATCCATCGGTGTCGACGTAACTAGCTGGGTCGATGCTGAAAGTACCGGGGATCCAACTCTTGTCGGCTTTGAAGGGTCCGCCGGGTTTGTTGGAGACAGCAACGCCAATTCTAAAGATCTCATCCTTGTCTTTGGCAGGGAAGTAGAGGTAGTATTTGCCGTTCTTGTGAGCTGCGTCAGGAGCCCAGAGTTGCTGCTTGGCCCAGGGAATATCTTCCAGAGAGAGGGCAACACCATGGTCGACAACGGGATCTTTTCCATAAATGTTCTTCATAGAATAGACGTGGTAGTCTCTCATGGCATACTGAGATCCACCTTCGTTACCGACGGGAGGAACATCAATGTCATGAGATGGGTAGAGGTAAAGTTTACCCTCAAAGACATGAGCCGATGGATCCGCGGTCCATCTTTTGGTGATTAGAGGTTTCGGATCAGTAGCTGCGCATGTGCTAGTCAAAGACAGCAGCAATGCTGAAGAAAGGAACTTGAGTTGCATGGTGAGTTTATGCTGGACTCGATACTCTACTGAGACTCAAACAAGTGCCTGGTGGGTTGAAATCATGAGGACCCATCCAACGTTTATATACCTTATTTTTACAACTATAACAACTGCCGTGATGATACAATTACCAAAGTTTCCATCAGGCTATTCCCCCGCAAAATAAATGATTGCGGGGTTATATCTTGGCATCGTATTGGCCCGCCGGATAAACAATTTTAATAGAGTTTACTGGTCAAGCAACTACCATCTTTCGTAATGCGCGGCACGATTCACCACCTGAGTAGAATGGGGGCCATACTGACCTTGGCAATTCAGGTCAAGCGTCAGCAGATACTACGTTCTTTACATATTCTTTGTGCCTAAATTCGGGTAATGCAATTGAGCTGCCTTGAGGAGAGTTAGTGAGAAAATAGTTGCGTTGATGTTGAGGCTATACAGTGATCGTCAGGAATATGTACAGATTTGGATTGAGTTGCATATGAATTGACACAGAGATTGGCCCGCTTAACCCCTCAGTTATAGTGACGTTGTAATGGAACTCTAACTTATTCGTCATTCCTGATTTCTGACCCAATTAGCTGACGTGCCTGGGCACTGACGTTCCACCTTGTTTTCCAAGTCTCTGTCCTTGGGAAAGACCGAGACCAGGATAGAAACACACTTGAAAAGGCTGAACGGTTAGATAATGCTGTTTTGGTTTGATAAGAAAGTCTTTCAATGCAGGTCTGCAGAATGCACCGAAAGATCCGGCCGAAGCATCCGAGAGCCTGTCATTCGGGATGAAACACCCAGCGTTACTGCGGGGGATCCAATTGCGGAGCCGGAAGAACATCCGAAGTTTGGTATATCATTGAATCTATAAGCTAAAGTTGGAAAGAGATGGCTGATGGGTGCTGCTCAATATTAATTCGAGTGAAGAAGAGATATCTTACAAGAAATGACCAAAAATATTAAACCGACGCATTTGCGGGTCAGGCAGGTTAGAGAAAAGTCAGTAGTAAGGTAAGAATCAGGTAAGGATCATGTTCGGGACTTTGGGAGATCTGATATACGAGGGTCAGAGGGTAGGAGCCACACTGCTAGCCCATTGTTTGAAGACGTCAGGGATATATTGAGATTAAAGAGGAATGGAACTGTAGTGAGTATATGCTTTTGGAACCCCGTTAGGTAGACCATTAAAAAAGAAATAAGAATATGGTAAGAAGTAAGCAGGGTAGCTATAAAGATTGGGACAAGGCTACCTGAGTTTACGGCCTAAATGCTGGATTATTTCTGTCAATAAACTTCTGGCATGCTGATTATTTTCTGACCTGCCTGCCTGTGCTGTCTGTGGTAGCTACGCGATGGAATACACGATTGTCCTCAATATTCAACCAGTGGATCAACAATTGGGGCCGGAGCAGATGCTCCAAAGGAGGCGAGACAGTACCAAGCCAGTAAAGAAAATTAAGGTCGTAAAAAAGAGAACAGCTACTACAGCAAAGAAGAAGAAAAAGGAATTTATAACTATCTGACTATTAAATTCTCTGAATATCTTTCCAGAAATACACTGGTGGCGAACGGTATTACCTCAAAATCTTTTCCCAACCCTGCAACGCGATGCGAGAATACTTATAAAATTACTGTACAATTTCCAGCTGCCTTAAATAGCAGTTTCAGCCTTAGCAGACCCGCAGCTTAGTGTCTCACGATTATGGATCTAGACTTTTGGACCATGATCTTTGGTACTTTGAAGCACTAGACTCATGCTAAGACATGCTGCAAATCTTAGCCTCTTTGCTAACGCATAAACCCCACTACTATGTAACGATTATCTAAAGCGGGCCTTTTGCGATTGCAAGGATAAGGTTATCAAAGTTGTGAGATCTAATAAATAGTATTTGCCACCTAAATCTTAAATCTCTCTTCATTTTTCGCATCATTTTTCGCGCAGTTAAAATGTCGGACGACTCTTCTAAATCGTCTGTAGACCCTTCGGCTGCGCCAGGTCCATCCAAAGAAGCCAACAAACTCCTTCCAGGCCAAGCGGAAGTCGACATCGATGAGCAAGATGGCTTCCAGAACGACCATCATGACCATTTGGATATGCAGCGCCTTGGCAAGAAGCAGCAATTCAAGCGCACGTTTTCGCTATGGTCTTCAATTGGCTTCGTAGCTATTTACATGGCGACATGGGAATTCGTCTTGATTTCACTGTCACCCGGATTCATCAATGGTGGCTACGCAGGCGTGTTTTGGTGCTTTATCACAACGACTACAGCGTATTCTGCCGTTGTAGCCAGTTTAGCGGAAATGGCGTCGATGGCTCCAACTTCTGGTGGTCAGTATCACTGGGTCAGCGAATTTTCACCACCAAAATATCAGAAGGTTCTGTCCTACGCATCTGGATGGATGACGACATTGGGTTGGCTGGCTAGTTTTGCGAGTAGTTGCTATACTATCGCTTTTCAGGTTCAGGCTTGCATCAATGTCACGATGCCCGACTTTGCCTTCACGAACTGGCAGATTGCGCTGATCATGTGGGCTGTTATCATCGTCACTATCGCTTTCAACACTTGGGGAACCGCTTTCTTCCCTCAACTCGAATTGGCGAGTTTGATTGGCCATGCCCTAGGATTCTTCGTCGTCATGATCCCTCTCTGGGTGCTCTGCGAAAAGAATGACGCACATGATGTGTTTTTGCAGTTCACTGACCAGAGTGGATGGGATAACATGGGCTTTGCATACATCTCATCGCAGATCTACGTCTTGTGGTGCTGTTTTGGATCTGATAGCATTGTCCATCTATCGGAAGAGGTCAAGAACGCGTCGATTATTGTTCCACGTGCGATCTGGTGGTCATACGTTGGAAACGTATGCTTTGGCTTCATTATGCTGATCACCATGCTTTTCTGCATCGGTCCTCTCGATGTCGTCACTCAGGCAGACTGGCCTTTCATCACACTGTTCGACCGAACGGGTTCTCAAGGCCTCAATCTGTTCTTCAACGTCATTCTGTGGCTTTTGGTGTACCTTGGAAATATCACGACTCTCGCGACTTGCGCTCGTGAGACTTGGGCGTTTGCAAGAGACAAGGGACTTCCAGGATCGCAGTGGATTGGTCACATGTACGTTCTCATATCTGTTTAATCCATCCTTCGCTAATAGCTTTGCAGGGACAAGAAATGGCACATGCCCTTCAATGCAGTCTATCTTATGTCTATCGGTGCTGCCCTCCTGAGTCTCATCCAAATTGGCTCCAGTGTCGCCTTCACCGTTCTCGTATCGCTATCAACACTTGGAATAATGAGCACTTATCTCCTCAGCATAGGCTGCGTTCTTCTCAAGCGTATCAGAGGCGAGGAGCTACCATCCGCTCGTTGGAGTCTTGGCCGTTTCGGGTTGGCTATCAATGCCTTCTCTGTACTTTACAGCCTGTTCATTGTCATCCTTTGCTGCTTCCCTCTCACCTTGCCTGTGGACACGGCTTCGGCGAATTGGGCACCTCTGATTTGGTTTGGTGTAATCATTATTGCTGCGATTGCATATCTGACGCATGGAAGGAAGGCGTATACGCCCCCAGTCAACTTCGTGGAGGGCATTAAAATGCAGGGAGTGGGGTTGCAGGAGTCTACATAGGAAGTACTTGTATCTTATGATAGTCGGTATTCGTTGCAAAGCCTCACTATCACACTATTCATGTAGTTCAACAACGGTGATGTTATTGTCAATGGCGCCATAGCTACCTACGCAGGCAGTACGAGCCAGGGCACTGCTCTGTATGCCGCGTTCTTACGTGTATTTCAACGTTTGCCTTTCGCGACGTTCCATCTCTAGCCATCTTGTACATACACTCTGGGTAGTTATAATACCATCGAAGAGTCTCACGCTGTTCCTTGAAATGGCGAGTGCGATCTTTCTTTAGGGCAAAGCTTGCACTACAGCCCTCCCTAGGACATTTGAATGGTCTTGTATAAGTTTTGAGATGTGCACTTGTCTTTGTTAATATTTAGTGAGCCAAGAGTGTATACATTAATTCTCCTCTTTAACCCTGATATGCTCAGTCTCCGTGTGATACTTCTCAAATTCTCTCGCAGGGACTTTCTTCATAAACATCTCATCAAGCTCAGCATAAGACCTTCCTCTCGTTTCAGGCTGGCAGAACCAAAGATAGATTCCGCACACAATCGAGGTGCCACCGAAGATAAAACCAACCTTGCCACCCAAGTTCAAGTGATTAGGGTTGAACAGATAAGGCAGAGCGAAGCTCCAAGCCAAGTTCACCGAGCTTTGACATGCAAGACCGATAGCGATTGTCTTCATTCGGAGGCGGGATGTCGATGTTTCCGCAAGGATGGTGAACGCGGCTGCACCGATGCTGACGTTGTACATGAAAGAGTAGACTAGAATCATGGATACAGCGCCTTTGAGAGAACCTGGCTTTCCATCGACGGCCAAGCCTCCCATGATCCAGAGAATGGCGCACAGAGTTCCAGTTCCCCAAAGCATCAGCGATCGGCGTCCGATCCGATCAATCAGAAACCACGAAACGACGTTTCCAACCATTGAAAGAACCTGCTGTGTGATTTGGAGTCTGAAAGACATTACGGTTGAAAAGCCGGCGAGCTGGGCGTAGTATGTGGAGTAAGAGAGCGTAAATAGTGAACCAGCCAACGCTTGAATAAGAAGTGGAGCAACCGAGATCATAGTTCGGCGAAGATTCGACTTTCGGAAGCATTCCAGGTAGGTTACTCCTTCTGTCTCTTGTTGAATCAGCTCCATAGTAGTCTTGATATCGGCCAAAGCTACATCTTCACGACCTTGAACGTGACCAAGGCGGCGAAGACTCTGGAGAGCATCCTCGTCACGACCTTTAAGAGCGAGCCACCAGGGTGATCTGTCCATTCAATTAGTATTGTCACACATTGAATCCAAGTACTTGACTCACTCAGGCATAAACCAGATCAAAGTAACTGAAACTGCGGCCACTCCATATTGTGAAATGAAGACTGATCGGTAAGCCCAGCGGTTGGTCAACGCCCCAGTACCTTGAACGATGAGTGCGACGATGAAGGGACCGATGGTGTAGGCGAGTCCAATCATGCAGGTTAATAGACCACGTAGAGGAATCGGTGTGACCTAGAGAATATGGTGAGCTCATATATGGTTATCTTCCAGATTTGTACTTACATCTCCGATATAAGTTGTGGACACCGCCTTTAGTGTTCCAACAGCAACTCCATTCACGAGTTTACCAGCAAAGAACATCTCATTCGTAGTGGCTGCAACCTCCATCGCAATCGCAGCTAATGAGATGACAAGAGCAACCATCAGTGTTCGCTTGCGACCGATTAGATCAGCGAGTTGACCTGATCCAAGGGCACCAATCACTTGTCTACATTGGGATTAGCAACGCAGGGCATATAATCACGGGAAACCGCAAACTTACGTAGCTATTGGCGCAGCACTAAAAGAAGCCTGCCACCTAGCATCAAGGACATAGTTCCCAGCATAAGCAGAACCAAAGTCCTTTCGGAATTGTGGAATCCCGACAACAATGCCGGATGCTTGGTTCTCGTAACTGACGAGTAGCACCTGGAATGCCGCAAAGGCTGCCCACCAAAAAGCCCGGTGATGCTGCCTTGCGGCACGAAAATGCTTTTTCCAAGACTTGTCGTCGGTATTCTCAGACTGCACAACCTCATCATGAGATGTAACGCCGCCCTTGGTTTGACTGTCCTGTTCCGATGACATGGTAAATAATCCAATTGTATATGAGCAATGTATGAACAAGAAAGGATAGAGGTTGGACCCTTGATAAGCAGACGAGGAGAGAACTGAGGTTTCAATTAGCGATGCGAGATCGGCAGTTATATGCCCTTTTTTAAGAACTGTACCCCGGATTTTCCTTACGCTAAGCCAGGAACTATTTGCGCCCCATGACGAAGACTGAATGACTAGTCGCTGGGTCTCATTCTAGTATCCCATGGGGTCCCAGGATTTCCCCCCGACATCCGACCTCCATAACTCGGTGCTTATTCTAGTATCCGGCTGTTCTGGTCATAGCACTTGACTGATCGTATAAAAGCGAGATGTGATATTAGCCTAAATATGGTTCGGAAAGGGTTAATATGGAATCAAGCCTAGTTCTAACCTTCATGGCTGTAAATATCGTCCCCCCTCCCACCTCCCCCCGATACCCGAAGACTTGGTTGTTAATTGATGATATTTATTCATTACTTCTATAACGCAACTACTATATAAAATCTTGCTTCCCGCAGCAAAGGAAGGAACGGACTCGTTCCTTTGTTCTGGCCCATTTCCCTGGGGAGTCCTTTCCTTCAAATATGGGTTGGGAATCATCGAGACCTTGATATGACTCAGACTGAGAACTTTCATCAGGCTTTTTTGCCTTCGGGATGGCGAGATGTTGAATGTTTCGTTCCCGCTCATCCATTTGTTGGCCTTCAAGGGTGGCCTGAGTATTTTCGACTGAGGCTTGTGTTGGATGGAGACCCGGTATGACTACATTGTTCTGCGTCATCTGTTGCATTGCAGCAGACAAGGAGCCAACGGAATTTCTCTTGAACGGGAGCTGTGCGTCTGTTTGTACTGGGTTCTCATTCCTCGTCTCCACTGGAATCAATTTATTCGGTTCGTCACACAAAGATAAAGACTGTCTAAGCGGAGATCCTGGACGTACTGGGCGTGAATATGGGCTTTGTGAGCCGGGCTTCGGGCTATTGCAATTGTCAGGTATCTCTACTGCCTCAAGCAGTGAGAGCTCTGTGTCTTTTCTCAGAGGAGGTTTTTTGATCCTCTTGAGGCAGTATTCAGAGTCTTTGCAGCAGTCATCGAAGAACTGTTTGAACTCTTTATAGATGTCACAACATTTCTTTCGTGACTTGGGATCCATCCTCAGGAGATGCCTTTCAATCAGTTGTACAAGCTCGATTATGAAGTCTGAGCCGCATTCGTGTTCATAGAGGCTTTGGACTTCCTGTATTCAGTTAGCAAGATCAACCACGCTGAAATATGCGAACACCCTACATCAGCAACGGACTTTTTGGCCTGAGCACTTATAGCGTGCCCCGGCTGGTTCAGCACATGATTGAAAAAGGTGTCTTCTCTCACGGGGTTTCGGTCCTCATCCCTTCGAGATTTAGAAAAGTTTTCGACTTCATACCAGCCTTTGAGGTACCATGTAGCGAACTCAAGGAGGACACATGCGAGGGACCAGATATCATAGCTCTGAGAGACCTCATCAAGTACATCATACTCTGGTGCTCTATATGTCGGCGAGCCTCCTACTCCTTCTGTGTTGATGCGAGACTTTGAGTGAGTGCCGTGGAATCTTGTGAGACCGAAATCAGATATCTTGAGCGTGCCTAAACTATATCCTTCTTGAGAGTTGTTGAAGTCTCTGAACCATAGGATGTTTTCCGGCTTCAAGTCACCGTGTCGGCCGTGCCTTTTCCGCTCCAGTGGGTTATGATGAGGATCATTGTCTTGATGAATCATTCGGAGGCCCTCAACGATCCCTAGACATTGACGCGAAAACCATACTGCGATGCGTTGATCTCGTCGCTGTGCAAGTGGATGTTCGTGCTCTCTCCACAAATCCATCAAGTTTCCGTCAGCGCATGGGAACACGAGATGGTACGTATCGCCCAGTGAGAATGTCCAAAGAAGTCTGATTAAGTGAGGGTGATCTTTATCCGCAAATCGACTCAGATTCGAAACCTCCCTGTTGAATAAACTCTTGTCCGGGGCTTCTAATCTCTTTATAGCATATACAGTCTTCTTGGGCTGTTGAGTTTTAGTCAGAAGGTAAAGACATCTGGCGTCCGTGCTCCAAAAGCTCAACTTACTAGGTTGCCTGATGAGGCAATATGTCCGGGGTGGATTTCCACTTTGTCAACAGCGCTAAAGCCTCCTCTTCCAACTTCTTTTCGAGAGATATACGGACGAAGTGCTTTATGGGCTAGAGCGTAGTGTCTTGGCTTCCCATCTTCCTCTCGAGTGGTAGAGAAGACTGGAATATGAATCTTCCACTGCTGCCCCTCGAAGTTATCTGCCTCTGAATGCCTCCATTTCCTGAAAAGCTTTATCTCCTGTTCGTCCCTATCCAGATCGCTGGTCATCATCATGGCCTGGCGGCGCCCGCCCTCCGTCTTGCGAACAAGCTTAAAAGGAAGATGGTAGTCATAAATCTCCTCGTTAATAAAGTCTTCGATGGTTGGAATCTTCTCTATAAGTGCAAGGATAGTGAAGATCTCCTTTCTTGACTGGAGATGTGGATGTGCTGGAATGCCACTTATTGAACAATTCAAAATTTGTTTGGCAATATCTGCTTGACGTTCAGAGAAGCCCTCCTCTTCTTCAAGCACTTGTATAACTCTTTCCTCTGTTATGACCTCATCTAGTTTGTCTCGAGGCAAGAACCTTTCGATAGTGTTATCTTCAGATTCGTACAGCACATCTCGTATCAAGCCACCCAATGTATCTGACGTGACACTCGCAGCGTCATCCTCAGGTAACTCTTCTTCGAAGCTTGGCTCCTCAGAGATAGAGTATTGGGCGGAGTCTCGTAAATCAGCTAATAGCGGGGATGTCCTTGACTGAATATCCTCCAGTGAAGTGTCGACATTGCTGGCCTCATAAGTGTCTTCACTAAAAGTCACTGATTTACGCCTTGTTGAAGAATGATTTGTTGATGGAGTCGGGACCTCGGGGTATTGCGGCAACTGATTCGACAATAATATTAGCTTGAGAGCCCTATCGCCTCCACCGAGTGGCCAAATCTGTTAATTGGTGTCTAGCAACGCAATACGTACCTCAGCCATGTTGCCTAGACCTTGTAACTTTGTATGTCGGTGTTCAAGGATTCTCGCACGAATAATGCAGTGTATCACAATTGGCGTTGATTTGCTTTCCGATCTGTTATTATAGTTCTATAGTTCTAATAAGGATATTTGAAGAACAATGAGTAGACAACAAGGCTGTATTGGATTTGAAAGCCCTCAGATACATAGTCGTTGTACCTTCTGCACATTCACCACACTTGTATCAATTAACCGTATCTGATGGTGGTTTTGCTTGAAAAGGGGGTGACATGGCCCAATAAGTTAGGGCATTTCAACCGAACTGGGTGGCGGAGCATTTGTGCAGATGAACACCTATTAGAAACACATTGGAAATGCCAAGCTTGCGCTGCATCCTTGGTCCAATCAGTCTTTTTGCGAAAATGCGCGCTTACCTCGCCTCGTTCGTCTCGCATTCGAGTTCAAGACCAGGCTACCAACCATTGCCCTACCTTTGAGCGGTAACATCATCCGTGTGCGCCATGCAGGCGATCTTTTCAGCTTCCTAAATAGTCTGGTTGTGTCGCCATCTTTGCTGTGCACCAGTCAGAAAGCTGAACTCGCAGCCTGATTCTTCTCTGAGACACTGATTCATTTAACTACTTCCTCACCACATCGGACTTCGCCTACATACATAGTCCCTAGACTGATGTATCTCATGTACCTCGTACATGGTGTGATACATGACGGTAGGCTGGCGGCAAAGCCGAAAAGTCCAAGACTGTAGGTCTCGCGGTGGGTCGCACATGCACCGGTGAGGCATTTCTGCGGTTTTATCGAAGCACTTCTGCTTGTATGGATTCCGATTTGTGTAGCATTAGCTACATTTGTCATACCGATTAGGTATTACGTGTGACTGCTCAAAATAGCAATGGATGCTCCCTCCCGCGGCTACTTCGCCACCAGTGTGACCGAGTCAGACGCAATAGTTATGTCAAAGGTTACATACAGATGGCGCAGATGGCGGGCCATGCTGCGGAATTGTATGGCAGTCACAGTCTAACTCTGTAGGCGACTCTTCTACTAAGCAGTACACTATGGTGCCCTTATTTGTATGGTAGGGCTTCCCTGTTACCTCGTCGCTGGCCTGCATTTGTTCTCACCAACGCTTATCGCTTAAGATTACTTGTCAAGGTCCAATTTAACAGTTCTTCCTTTCAGACTAATTTTAAACTTACCAACTCGGAAAAATCTATCCAATGTCGTCGGAACAGTTGGTCCGCACGGAATTCCACACGCACCACGCCTCTCCACGTCGGCTACTGCAGGAGCTGAAAACCCTCCTTGGCAAAAACGCCGAGTTCACAGTTGACGTAAAATCCCCATAGATATGTCTGGCTACCACCCACTAACACTAGAGACAGATGCGCCATAATATCTATGAGATCGAGACAGCTGAGCACTTCAGTGTTGTAAGTGAACCATGTCATTTTTGAAGTCCTTATGCGCGGAACTAATCAACACCTCGAATAGGACACCTTATATCAACGATGCAAACAAGTGGGACCGAAAAAGCAATTGTTTACACAAGAAAGAACATAGTGATGGGATATTCAGATTCGCTGTAAATGCTCACATTCCCTTGGAAGTGTTTGGTGTCTCTGTTCATGATTATACGTTGGGATGATTTGATTTCACCGTTATATAGATAGTCGACGTTCGTGCAACTCAGGGTTCGCTACCGATATGTAGAATAGCAGTTAGAATGCTTAAATACCTTACTGCATCGCTGGTCTGTGCTCTTGGGGATTCCAGCGCCAGGCTTTACAATACTCCGGCGATATTGTATGGAACCGTACGTTTCCACCATGCATTTAATAAGGTGGCTTTTGTAGAAGGTTAAACTTACCACTGAGAAGAAGAACCAGAGACAGATACCTTCACAGCGTGTCAAAATGCTTTATCAATCAGTTCTTTCTGGCAACGTATATAAAATGACAGCATGATGCGGATTAGCATAGTTTCATAGCTAATTTTGCTTTGTATCCCCATCTCATCCCCGTTACCGAACGTCTGAGACTATCAAGCATGAACCCAGCTTATTCCGTCTTCGAAGTTGCGAACTGATGAAATGATGGAATCCTTGAAGATATCTTCTCACTCATTCTTAATGACAGACTTCTATGCCTTTTGTAGCGATAGACACCAAGGTACCACCAAGCTGCAACTGTTAAGGCTGTAAAACCTGCGGCTAGGACTACATAGATCCAAAAAGACCGAGATACAGCCACAGTTCCATCAGCGCTTTTCCACTCAAAGAATCCCATAGAAAAGATGCTCTAAGAGTTAAATTAGTAAGGGTTTTAGAATAGTGAGCAGACAGCTTACGGCAAAGAATGTACCAGGAAGAAATATCATGGTGACGAGTGCGATAGACCGCATATGCCGCGAGTCCTGGCTAGTAGCCAGTGCAATCTCGACATTTGTTTCTCCTTGAGCCTGTAGACGGTTAGTTATATCCAAAGAATGCATACTATCATTACCTACCCATTGCGTTGCCATAACCATTCCTTCAATCCCCGTTGTGCACTCTCGAATCTTCTCGTTGTAATCCTTCATAATCTCCCGAAGTCGTCCTCTGATCTTGGTACCTGTGCGTCTCATCCCTATCTTTGACACATCCAATGATGGAGTATTCTGATATGAGAATCGCTGAAGTTGTCTCGAAACACTGTTCGATTCGCCAGGTTGTTGGATATTCTCGTTGGGTAAATTGTCCGTTGCTACCAATCCGTCGAAGGACTCCTCCGAATCCGAGTCTGAGTTTGAGAAACTCCCTTCATCGTTGCCATGTTCCTCAGTATAATCATAGGTATAGCGATACCGAGGATACGCTTCTCGGAATACCGTGCGGTTGAGACTGTTTGTATGCTTGTACAGTGTTTCCAAGCAGGTATTCCAACTTAAAAGTTGGTTTCGGAGGTACATCGCGTCCAGCCAAGCTGATCGTTTTGCTTCCTTGCGAGCTGCCTTTTCCTTCTCTGACACACCTTCCTGTGACTCGGGATCTTCGTCAAGCTCCTGAATTCGGGATTCAAGCTCATCAAGTGTTTCGTCTACGATCGGTAGGTGGCGTTTCCTTTCAAGCTCTACCAAGATGCTGGACATTAATAAAGGATGAAAGATTTCGTATGTTGGCTTTTCTAGTCGGCTCAAGACTTCTGCTTCAACTGATAGGGTGCAGCCAAACATGACGGCAAAGGTCAGCCTACAATGTGGAAAGTATGTGGCCGAGATAGCGAGATCTCCCTCCCAAGCATTAGAAGTGCGTGTGTTGTAGACTATTGAGACGTTAGAAGGACTCTTTCGCCCCTCAACCGAGCATAACTTACCATAGGCAGGTAAACTGCGACCATTCAACTCTCCCATCTCCAGCCTTGAAGCTGAAAAGTCGGAAATATCAGCGCGGCTAATAACTCGGATAATCGATTGGTGTATATGAAACTTCTTTGCAACCTTCCGAAATGTTTGCTCTGAGAATGGTAAGTTTCGCAAAGTTCGTCGACCACCCGTCCCTTTCATTGATGCCGAACTTCTTTGTTCAACATCGTATGTAACTTTGCGGATAGCTTTAACCCACTCATCAGAGTTCACTTTCTTAACCGGCTCCATCTTCGGTTGGCCATCCCTTCTTGCTAAGCTGAAAGTATCTAATTAGATTGAACGTGTCGACATCAGTGGCATGGTGATCATACATAAGAACAAGCCCAGATTGAGATCCGTCGAGCGTCGGATGTTGCTGTATTCTGATCAGTCTCGGTCTTGGCACCCGTTGGAAGTACAAACCGTTTCAAACCACGTTTCCCAGTCCAGATCATCCTGCATTGTCCATACCAGCGGTTTCTAGTTTGGGGGTCAGCAATCGAACCAGTTCGGTTATGAGGAGCACAAACCGTTCCATCTGGAAAGGCCCGTATGACACTTGTAGGCCTCTCCGTATATCTGAAAACTTTACTGAAATCATGTTCGCAGCAGATAGCGTTATCATTAGCCCAATCCATATTGTTGAATATTTTCGTCAAAGGTCGAGTTGTTGGAGAGAGAAAAGATGGAGCCGAACAATTTTGGGGGCAAACACTCAGCTTCTCAACATGCATAAATGGGGCTGTGCAGGGGGCCACCAGTGTGATTCAACTACATATAGGCTGCACTGTATCACAATCAAGGGTATGCTATGTCGATGTGAGACAATATGACGTGAGCGGAGTACAACTGTGTGACAGACAGGGAAGTGACTTTCGCCCGACCAACTAGCCAATGAAAAGTTTGAGCGTGGCAATGAGGAGAGCACAGCGTATCAGTCACTCATGTACACTTTTGTGTTTCACTGATGATCAGGCCTGGGCGGGTGATAAGAAAGCACAAGTGCGCGTGATCTAGGAAGTCCTACGTTGAGTTTCAATTGTCATTCACTTGATCAAAAATGGTCGTCGAGATTGTTCGTGCTACTTATACAGAGCAAAACGCTTTGGAAACCTTCCTAACCAGCATTTTCGGCATCGGCAGCGCTGCAGTTTTAGTAAGCGATTTATTTCCTGCTAGATTAATTGTAAATTGCTAATTAGTCAGTGGAAGCGAGGCAGATTTCAGTGCAATGTCCCCCGATATCTGACTGAGGTTAGTTGTGGACTGTCCAACCATTGTCCCTTGCTAACCTTGACAGGGCGAAAAACAAAAAATGCGACAGACTGTCACGCTTCTCGACCACTATTAAAAGTTTTGAAAGTCTTTCAACTCAATAATATTGTCTGGGTTATAGAACAATAACACTATACTTTGAAGACTATTTGATATAGAGAACGGCTACCTTGGAACAAGTGCAGTCTTTAGTTGTCAATGTCCCTCAATTGATCGGTCCGCAATGACTTCCTCGTCTTGCCAGTATGGATCGGCAATTCCACATTGTAGCTCTGTAGTAGATCCTGTGCATGCTCGTTGGGAATTGCTTCAACCGGAATGTTGTTTCTTTCGATTCGTTCTTGGGCTTTTCTAAGCTCTTCCTCTACCCATGGTTTGCCTCGAGTATACATGCCTGAAGATCGACAGCTTGAGAAAAGTCCATGGAAGCTTGCCACAAGTTTTCCAGATGAAGATCGTTTGCTGTCTTCTGACAGCACTACTAGCATCTCTTGCTCAATGATAGTCAAAGCATCATGGAGGAATGGGGAGCAATTTGGATGTCGGCGAAGCTTGAGAATCCACTGTGGCAGTTAATAAATGCGGATCCAGCACTTTCCTAATATCCAACTTACATTAATCACCGCCGGCTTAACCAGTGCTACCATAATCCCATCCTTCTCTCGTTTCTTGAAAGTACAAAAGACGTCGTTCATGGTTCCAGTAAGGAAGATGCTTGTCCTCTTGTGGCTGAACTCCTCAACATATTTGTTCCCTCCCAGAAACCAAGTGATGAGCTCGAGAAACAGACAACCCATCGTCCAGATATCGAACGCTCTCGATATAGTGCCACCCTCAATATCGCACTCCGGTGGCCGATATCCCGGCACAGGTGGAACCGTTTTGTTGGGAATGTTGGAGCGGCTCTTGTCACTATTAAGTGCTGACAGCCCAAAGTCAGTGATAACAAGAACTTTCTCGGTTGTAGTTCCTGACTTTTTGAAACAGAGAATGTTGTCGCATTTAATATCACCATGCCTCCCGTATTTCTTGGTTACGTCTTGATGCAAGTGCTTGGGATTGTGGATAGTGTCGAGGGCACCTATCAGTCCACTGATTTGTTCCGAGAGCCAGAGAGCTCCATTCCTACCTTGAGGAGGACTTGCGATTTTCAAGTACTGCTCAAGATCACAAGAAGCGTTCGGAAAGACGAAATTCCATTTTCCCGCTTGACTGAAAGCTCCCAAGGCTGTCACCAGGTGAGGATGCATCAGTCCACTGAATCGCTTCAGCATATCCCACTCTTTGTGAAATTCTTGCTCGGTTTTCGCATCCGTATTGTGCAGAGTCTTTATTGCAAAGTTGGTGCACTCCCAGTTGTTCTAAGCACTGATGTTAGCTAGTTCAAATTGGGATGTCCGGGCCAATTGGTACGAACGCCAATAAGAAGCTTCCCATATGAATGTGCAGTTGGATGGATGTCGACACGAGCCACTGCTCCAAAGGCTCCCGCATTCTCTGCTGTCTCTATATCCGTTCCATTTCCATTGTTTGGCGTCCTACGCCAGGGCTTGACAGCTCGCGCTGGAAGCTCTATCTCGTGCAAGAGTTCATCTCTTGTTGGACCAAAGTATGGAGTGTTGACTTTCCATTGATACATCTCGAATGATTCTTTCTCTAAACTACGCCAAGGATCAAAACATTTAAGGCGTGTTGTAGGATTACTCCTCGAGTATACCTTCTTGTGATGGATCGCAACGGGTAGCTTTAGGTCGTGGAATCCTTCGGCTATAAAATTGGCAATGTCGCCTGGGCGTTCAACCAGCAACAAGAGTGCGAATATCTTCAGATACTTCTCAGGTGACGTGTTACTTGATGATAGACGTATTCTTTTGGCGAAATTGCTGACTTGGTTTTCATTGAACCTGTGTTTTGGTTTCCGCAGTTCAGCCTCGATTCGTTCTGTTGTCAAGATATGTCTCAAGAGCTTCTCGGTCCAAAAGTAACCATCAATGCCATCTGCTACTTGATAGTCTCTCAGCAAGTCATCAAGACCGTCTTTAGAGTTATGAATGATTGGTATCAAGCCATCGCCTAGATAGGTGTATTCCTGTGATAAAGGAACTGGATCCAGTGACAAATCGTTGATCCGAATGGGAGGTATCTCTGCCATTGCGTACTAGGGAAATAAGAAATGGTTGGAACTTTGATAGAGATTAGGGCCTTGTTTGGTGCTTGAGCATCCTTGCAAACATTTGTCGCAGGATCTTTAAATAATACGGAAATGCAGTAACTATGCATGGCTATCTCATAATTCTAACGATAAGGCTGTCACCTTCAGAACCGAAAAAGCAAACACTGGGTGGCCTCAAAATAAGCTGTTGGTGATGACTTCACGCAGCCGGTGTAACTGGTGATGGACGCCACTGGCCGCTTATTGACGGATGATCTGGTCATCCACCAAACCGTGAAGGCTAACGAATTATCTTGTTTCATTCTGACAGCCTACTTTGTGATTTCGGGAGTGATGGCCTAAAGTGGCTGCTGATCTCACACATCGGTGGAAGCACTCGCCTAAAGACTTAAGGATTATCAAGCGTAGGCGAGGCAGCTGCAGAGATTCCGAGCCTTGTGTTACAGAAGTCAGCCACCCACTCATATGCACCCTAATATCTTGGCAACTAATAGTCTTGGTCATTGAGGCTAAAAGGATGTACAGCATTCGAGATTTTGGTTTGCTCTCTGTTTCTAGCTTGATTACTCTTCTGGGGCTTGAAAATCGTTTCTGTGCGAATTAGACGAGACCTTTGGCTTTTTCCTTTAGCTGGTAATTGGGGCTGAGCGGAAGAGGTTGGCATTAATTCTCGAAGTAATGCAGGGATATCTATATGTTTCTTTCTAATCCAAAGTTCAAGTCCTCTAGCATCTATCATCGACTCTATTTCTTGTTTGAAACGTCTAGTAAAAATTGTCAGCTCTCGTTCTGTCATAACTTGGCAATTTTGTGATGGGTTTGCAACTTACTGAATTGGAAGTGGATAATATCTCCATCTTGAACAACCTGTAACTTGAGTCAGACAATAATCTTTCAACTTGACCTAGGCTACTTACATAGGATTTGCCTTCTTGGCGGTACTTTCCAGCGGCCTTAATAGGAGCCATAGACTTTTGTCCATCGCAAAGGTCGTGGAAGTCTTGGTAAGCAACAACTTCAGCCTTGATGAAACCTCTCTCGAAGTCACTGTGGATAGCTCCAGCGGCTTGAGGTGCCAAGCAGCCTCTGGGAATGGTCCAGCATCTGATCTCCTTCTCACCAGCTAGAAACTATTAAATAACAACTCCGCGGAGAAAAAAGGGTCAACGAACCTGTGAAGTAGTATTGCAGACCAAGCTTTGTGAAACCCTCGGTAATGATCTTATCCAACTTGGACTTGACCTTGATCTCTTTGAGGAACTCAGCGAGGGCATCGGGATCATCCTTCATGCTGTGAAGCTTCTCTTCAAACTCGATGGAGAAGGGAATAATGTCGCGAGGAGTTCCTCCGTGCTCGGTAACCCACTTGGCAATGCCAGGAAGGTACTTGCACTTTTGTCGAAGGTAGTCCTTCATGGTTAAGTTGACAAGGTAGATAACGGGCTTTGTGGTGATGAGCTGGATCTTCTCGTTGATAAGGGCGATTTCGGCAGGAGTCCAGCTTCCATCTCGGACGGGCTTGTCCTTCTCCAACATCTGTTGTAACTTATGAGTATGTCTCTTGCTATAAACATGAGATCGATTATTACCTCTCGGATCTTTGCTGTTGTCTCGTAGAAGAGAGGAAGCATCTTGTATTTACCGCCAGCCTTCTTGACAATCATTTCCTCAGCCACGATTTGCTTGTCCAAAATGTCTAAAATACAATGTCAGCTGGGTTCAGGTCTGTTGATGAGATGCCACTTACCAAGATCCTTCTTGCACAGCTCGCTCTGAATAGTGTCTGCATAACTGGTTAGCTTATTTTTCTGGGAAGATCAGATCAAACTAACCCAAATCTCGAACAGGGTCAATCGAGTCATCGACGTGCAAGACTTGGTCATTATCGAATGCTCTATCATATTAGAGTCAGTGTGAAGTCTCAACATTTCGTTGTCTCGTGCCTTACCTGACGATATGGTACATGCCATCAACGGCCTGGATATGTGACAGGAAGGCATTTCCAAGACCCTGTCCCTCAGAAGCACCCTTGATCAGACCAGCAATGTCGGTGACCTGCAGGTATGCGGGGTACATGGAAGGAGGCTTCCAAAGGTCGCAAAGGAAGTCCTAGCAGTTTCAACGTTAGCTCTTTATCGACTACTCTCACGTAATGTCTCAACTCACATATCGAGCATCAGGAACAGCACATCTCGCCTCATTGGGCTCAATAGTACAGAAGGGATAATTCTCAGCAGCAGCGCTCTGCTCAGTCAAAAGATTGAACAGACTGGACTTTCCGACATTAGGCAGACCAACGCATCCCATCTTCAAGTTCTTGCGAACTCGTCCGAAGGCGACAACATTATCAATAACGGGCTCGGGCTTCTTAGGGGCCATTTTGTCTATATCTGCCAAGATCAAGATGTTTGAAGAAGTTTAGTTGAGAAGAATCGGGACAATAAAGATGATAGATAATGCGTTGGCAGACTTTTCAAAAATGGCCTGATAGCCCACTTAAATGCAAGGATGCAGAGTGTTCTGACCAGTTAGTCGTAAGCCACAGATATATATTGTAAACTTGCGAAAATATTCAATATTCGCAGTAAAAGTCAACAAATAAACTCTTCAAAGTGTTAGAAGAATACTTATTAATTATATCTTACTATAGAAATATTCTAAAAAGCTCACAGGAGGATGGTTGAGGATGCAGCAAACAGAAGGCATTCGCTCGGGGTATCACGTGAAGGACCCTGACTCGCAAATTATGGAGTCATGATAAGTGCTAGTGACCAATCAGTAAGGAGCGGACCTCGAACTACTACTAATTATAGTAAGCGATAGATCGCTTAAGTATGACTGGAGTTAGCCCCCTCGCTTAGAAAACGGTTCGTCTCGATTGGAATCAACACGCTTATGCTCAAGCCACAGGAAAGCCACAGGCCATATCAGAGAACTGTTCAGACAAGTTCGATATCACGATATACTGGAAAGAATATTTTGAACCAACTCTTTAATTTTATTACCACTCTAATTACAGGTCCATGGGCCAGCCCATTACCTCTTCACCACATCTATCCATCACTCGTAGCTATGATGCACGTCCACCAGTTCCCAGTGTTCAGCTAAGATGACAGAAGATGCCTCATAAGTGACATATTGACCATTGCCCTGTTCTCGTTGATGCTGGGTCTCAGGTCCACGCTTTTAAGCACTGTTGGTGCTTCCACTGGCACCGTTGGCGTTGGTGTTCTTGTTGGCAGTAGATCCAGTGTTTGTGTTAGTGGTAGCTCCAGTGTTTGTGTTGGCATTGTTGCCAGTGTTCTTGTTGGCAGTAGCTCCAGTGTTCGTGTTGGCGTTGTTTCCGTTGGCGGCATTCTTGTTGGCAGCAGCATTCTTGTTGGCGGCAGCATTCTTGTTGGCGGCAGCATTCTTGTTGGCGGCAGCGTTCTTAGCCGCTCCGTTCTTCTTGCCCTTCTTTCCCTTCTTGCCCTTAGCCTTGGCACCGGCCTTGGCCTTAGCACCGACGGCCTTAGCACCGGCAGCCTTGTTACCAGCAGCTCCAGCAGCGGCCTTGTTGCCTTGGTGGTGTCGTGCTACGAGTCCCTCGGACTCTTCCTCGTCATCCTCCTCTTCCTCGACGTCTCCCTCAGCTCGCTTGCCGTTCTTGGCACCCTTTTTGGCTGCCTTGCCGGCGGCTTTGCCCTTAGCTCCTTTCTTTCCCTGGTGGTGGCGAGCTACAAGTTCCGAGGCGTCGTCCTCCTCGTCCTCGACATCTTCCTCGTCTCTCTTGGCAGCCTTGTTGCAACCGTTGACTGCCTTAGCAGCAGCCTTACCGTTGCCTCCCTTGGCGCCCTGGTGGTGACGGGCTACGAGCTCCGAGGCGTCATCTTCCTCGTCCTCCTCGTCATCTCTCTTAGCCTTGCATCCATTGGCCTGGGCCTTGGCGTTCTGGCCCTTGGCGCCCTGGTGATGAGGCTATTGTCGTTAGTTGATAGAATGATGATAAACAGTGAAGGAACTTACATCACGGGGCTGGACACTTTCAAAGACTGGGAGTGCATGTCCTGGGAGAGCAGCAGCAACCATCAAGGCCTGGCAAACTGTTAGGAATAGGATACCAATGATACAATGGAGAACTTACAGCGACTTGTCCAAGAGTAGCACGAGAGATCTTGTTGTCCTGAGCAAGAGCCTGAGCGGCGAGAGCAGAGACGATAACGTTGGAGAAATGCATCTTGATGGATAAAATGTGGTGAAGATGGTAATAGGTTCTGACCGGCAGGTAAAGGAAAACAGTGTAGATTAGAGTGAAGTAGGACTAGCCTTGGAAAGAATTAAAGAAATTTTGAGTTGTTGCGTCAAGCAAAGCTCAGATGATTGAAGAATGGAAGTTGTTGAGTTGGTTGATGAGCACAATTGAGATGAAAATGCCAAGCTTCTTATAGATGTCATCTCGACTATGATGTAGTGTAGCAATTACCCCGATCCCCAGAATCTTTACCCCAACCTCGTTCTCGATTCGTAATTCACTCGATAGTCAAACACAAGCGCCAAGACAAGACCGATAGTGTTTTGAAGTTTTTTTAGCAGTCATGCCGAATTGCCGTTTTCACTCATAGTCAAAGATCCGAATAACCGTTGAATACGGATAAGCAAGCAAGCAAGCGCTTGTTGATACCCTCGCTAGGATAAAGGCCTCTTACCAAAAGAGTAGGTGCTAGGACGGTTAAAACGGCCAATCATGAAACTGTGACCTCGGCCGAAACCCAAGACACTGGTCTTGTTTGTTAAACAGAAATGACATACCAATTTTTTAGTGTGAGGCTATTGGTGGAAATAAAACTCAAACAAGTTTCGATGGTTTCATATGATTGGGCTAGACTTGTTGACCCCTGACAGATACGACATATAGTGCTTCAAGTTGCCTGAGAATACTACTAACCCCTGTTACAGGTATTACTCCTCTAAGATCTAGAATGATATTTTCAATCACATATAACTTCACCATTCCCCATCTGTAGTGATTGCGAAACTGTCAAACCCACGAAACTGGAATCTTGTTTTGAGTGAGTGGTCTGGACGAAGCACGAACCCTTCCACGTTTCGTCTTGGCGTTTTAAGACTAGTTATTGGAAGCCGAATAACCGTTCACTGCAAAACTTCAAACGAGAAGCGAAAACCGGCCAATTATAGAACCTTGGCGTTCCAGGCGAATAAATACATAGACAAACCTTATCCTGCCGACCTTTCCACTTCACTCGTAATCACTTTGACGGGTTCCAAGTATACGAAGGTCTCTCTTTCATTCGACAAATATTTTATCGCAATACACAACAAACATGGGCTCCAAGTACATACGCGTTCCTGATGAGGAGGAGCATCAGACACAGGAGAAGAACGCTCTCTTGTCACCTCTGCCAATCTACTCCAGCAGTCCGCCCTTTGTGTCTCATTCCCCCAAGCATCCACATGTTTTCTGGATATGTCATGCGATTTTACTCTCTTTCTCTTTAGCCTTCTTTATCCTCTCATTACTGCTTCGCGCTACCCCTGCGACAAATGCCATCTGTTCTCAACCAGACTTTCCCTACTGTAAGTCAACTCGCACATCTCACGAGCCATCTTCTTAACATCCAACAGCTCCTGCAGAAAGCGTCGCTGGCTTTCACAAAGTCCGATATAATGTTACCCCGGAACTGGAAAGGTCCAAGTTCGTCGGGTTCGGCCCCGAAGTTGACAAAGCCTGGGATCATATTACATACGATGTTGGAGATCAAATGATCTCTCAGGCTGAGCTTGACACGTTGGGTCTCGATCCAGCTTCTCTCAAGGTCAAGGATCCCAAGACAGGCCACGAAGGCTATCGTGTTGGAATCCAAGTATTCCATCAACTCCACTGTCTCAATTTGCTTCGTCAAGAAACTTGGAAAGAATATTACGCCGAAATGGAGGGCGACATTGATGTTGAACCTGAGGACTTGAGAGGTCATCTTGGTAGGTACACATCAAAATATTCTTGTCTGATCGAGACTAACAAATTTTCCAGACCACTGCATTGAGATTTTGAGAACAAGCCTCATGTGCCAGAGTGATACAGGTGTTTTCGCATTCAAGTACTACGACGGTTATGATGGTCACTGGCCTGACTTCAGCACATTGCACACGTGTCGCAACTTTGATGCTATTCGCGACTGGGCGTTTGAGCACGCGGTGGCGTTTGGAGATGAAGAGTAAAAATAGGAACTATAAGTAGACTGTATCATCAAATCTGTCGTTCTGGTAACGACAATATTAGAATAGTAAATTTAATAACAACAAATTACGTAATTCAAAATAGCCTCACTATCGCTAACGTCTGTGTATCCAAGTAAATTCGGTTGCGTGTCTTGAGGGATCGATTGGCTGGTTCCCCTTATATCTTTGATAGTAGATAAGATTAGATAGTCTCAGGGGAGATTGGACAGGCCAGTTCTAGCCTGTGATTGGCCAGCTCGGTTCAAGTGTGAGGTCAACGCGTTTACCCTGCAGCGACAGATTTTCAGCAATAAAAATCGTTGAATCAAGAGCTAGACAATGATAGAGAGTGTTTAAGTAAAAAATATGAATATCGTGTATTTGAATTTATTATTTTATCATTGTTTGGCATGTTATTCAAGCGTAGCTTGCAAGTAGAACACTATCCAAAGCCAACAGGAAAATGACAACCATATTTAGTGACTATACAATCAGCAAACCATTACGATCATCCCCGTCTAATGAATTCTACTCCGTACCAACTGACTCGATAACCGGTATCGGTGTCAACCCCATCATAATCCCTGACACAACGTGATCAGTTGACATGAACTTGTCAAAAGTTCAAGCTCTCTCGGTAGTTAGGCCAGTTAGCTTACTTGGCAATTATGCTTGTCTTAAGCTTACAAGGATTAAACATAAAATGAAGCCCGTGCACCAGCACAAAATTAATCCCAGAATAGAAGGTCCGTCCTATTTCGCGCGGCGCACACTGCCCTTCACAGGTAATCGCCGAGATACGATTTTGCACTAAGATATTCGCGGCATAGACTCGGGAACAAACTGTCCACTCATGTTTGAATACGGCAGGTAAATTTGGCGGAAGAACTTGTGCATGGACCTATGAATTTCCAGTTTCCTTTATTGTGATGTCGGAATAGATAAGGAGTGAGGGTTATGCCAAGATGTAATGAACCTTTGAACTGGACGAACGGAGATATGGCATTTATGGAAGTGATCGCCAAGAAATGGTTGGGTAGATAGATTGTGGGGTATGTTTACTCTATGTCGTTATCGTGAACGATAGCCAGGAGGATTTCTATACGGACCGGTCCTGGAGCATATAGCCTAGCTTCACAGACAACCTAGCATTATAAATACAAGACGTTTGCTACTGCTACATGGATTGCTTAGAACTCATATCCTTATCCATTCATCTCATCAATCTCCTAGGCCACATTCATCGCAACAATGGTTTCCAAGCTCACTCTCGCTCTCCTCTTTGGCAATGCCCTTGCTGGCCTCTCAGGCCGAGCCATTCCCCCTCGTTGTGCCATCGCCGACCCTACTCCCGAGCAGGTCAAGCATGCTGAGAACTTGAAGAAGATCGAGAGCGTTTCCAGGGTCGCTGCCTCTTCTATCTCTGTCGACACCTATGTCCATGTTGTCTCATCATCTTCCAAGAAGTACATCACCAAGGCCAAGATTCAAGCTCAGCTCAAGGCTATGAATGATGCTTATGGAGCTCATGATATCACCTTCAACCTTATTGACACAACTTTCACTACCAACGCCAACTGGGCTGCTGGTAATGGCGAAACTGCCATGAAGAGACAGCTTCGTCAGGGAGACTACAAAACTCTGAACCTCTACTTCACTGATGTCGCTAAGCTTGAGGGACAAGAGGCTCTTGGATACTGCTTCTTCCCTGAGCCCAACGTCTCAACCGGCTCTAGCACATTCATCCGAGACGGTTGCGTGATTGTCGCCGAAACAGTCCCCGGGGGATCTATGGCTCCTTACAACCTGGGAGGAACAGCCGTTCACGAAGTCGGTCATTGGTTCAACCTCTTCCATACTTTCCAGGATGGTTGCAACGGTGGAGATCTCGTCAGCGATACCCCTGCCCAGGCTCGCCAGACAAGTGGATGCCCTGCTCGCATGGATACTTGCCCTAACCAACCTGGTGATGACCCTATCCACAACTACATGGATTATTCCGATGAGTATGTCTTACCCTCGATCCTAAAGTTTGCTAGATTGCTAATATGTTGTAGTGTCTGCTATGAAGAGTTCACTGCCGGTCAAAGGACCCGCATGCATACTGCCTGGAACACTTACCGCAAGTAGATTGGCAATGATGAGACGACATGTATATAGATGTTGAGAGACTTGTACATACTTTTTGGGGGCAGCGATTCTGAAGTTTGGGAGTTGAATGAGGAATGACGGCATGGCGAAGCGTTTGATGAGAGTTTTACTTCTATGAACATACGATGAATTGACGAAATCGTTTCACATGGTTCTGTAGGCATTTAATAACTCAAGACCCTTGTGCCTCGGTAATCTGCAGCGCGATCCTTCTGTATACAACGTTGTAGGAAACATACTCCACACCCTCTTCGGCCTATCCCGCTGTCATATCCTGTTATCTGATCTTAGGAGGAATCTCATTGGCTGATTAACAAGCCAATCCTGTTTTGAATAATATCTGAAGAACCTATTATTCACTTATCATTTCTCTGGCTGCGCTGTGTTCATGCCGTCCGGGATCTCAAAGATAAGTGTCTGTCTGCTGCTACCGTTTAACAACGTTACCAACAAGCATGTGAAGGGACGTTGGAGAAGGCTATTTGTCCAGGTTTTTGACATCAATGTATCTTTTAATTGAGCAAAGCAAAGTCCTAAAATGCGAAAACTTCTATCTCCATACTAAGCCCAGGGATCAATCTTGGATCTGTCCAGAGCAACCTTGGTCGCTTCATCGATATCCTCTGCAGGTAGTCCCAGCGCGCCATTGAGAAGCCCTTTGTTCTCAAAGTTGCCACATCCATCAGGGAAGAAGACTCTGGTATACATCATCTTTGCATACCCAATACGTTTTCCTTCTTTGATCTCTGCCAATCCAGTAGAATATCGCTCGTGGCTGGACTCATTGGCGATCGTCCAATCGCTGGCTGCAGTATTAGTTACGCGTATGGCGGAGCTTAACATGTCCTTTTGGGTAATTGTGAAGGATTTCACGTGGACAACCTTGTTCCTGAGGTCTTCGAGACCGATGCTCTGAGAGTTGCCCCCGCCCTGTTTTGGAAGACTGAGGATTGCAGCTACAGCACGACCAATCTATAGTCATAGGTTAGTAAAGCCCTTTGTTCAGATATTGATACAACATACTTGAGGCCATGTAGATACTGAGATAGGAGTTTCACCCTCATCGTAAAAAGTAGCCTTGCGATTCTGAAAATCGATCCCAAAGGCTGGGGCAATGGCCAAACTCCATTCGTACCAAAATCCAGTCGATAGGCCGATATATGAGCTCTTTCCGGTCTCTTCGATCAGATTGCGGCTTGCCACTGAGTGGGGCGAGTCAGTTCTAGAGGTAAAAGCGTAGAAATTGGTAATGGAGTGACTGACCTTTGGACTTGAAAACGAAGACGTCATCGACCAGCTTCTCATTAGTGGTATCCGGAGACCAGTCATTAGGCATTATCCAGGGCACACCAGCCTCTCCAGCTGCGTGAATCAACTTTGCCTCTAGATCTTTGGATGCCATGCCACTGAGAGTGATGACTAGGGCGTCCTGTCCCTTGAGTGCTTCCGAGATTGTTTCCGGTTGTTCGTAATCAACGCGTTTGACAAGAACATCGTCGGGGAACTTGGATTCACTGGTCGTTCGAGTGATAGCAGTAACTGTATGCTTCCCAGTCTGAAGCAATGCCTTGACAATAAAACTGCCCACGTGTCCGGCGGCCTGGAAAGATCAGCAATGATGCATGATTGAAAGGTGGAGGTGTCAGCCACTTACACCGACAACGGCAACGTTTCGAACAGAATAAGGTCCTTGCATGTTGATAGTAGATCGACTTGATGTTTTTTATGATGTCTTGTATATCATCAAAATGTCTTGCCATGTCCTCTTTATACCCTCGATCTACTTCAGCCACGTCTTCGATAACGGATTTAACTAGTCTATCTCCGCCTGTAGCCGAAACCACCTCGTACACTTGACTTGTTTCACAGCTCAAAGCCACGATTCGGGCCCGATAAGATTCTTCAAGGCTAAGTACAAAGATGGCGCCTATTTGAACTAACAAATAGTCAGTGTCCGGGGACCGAAGAAATAATAAAATCCAACCACAATAAACCTTTCAAACTAATTTCCCACTTCGCCAATACTGATATGCAAAATGATTCCATGTTCTTGCCAACAAAGGAATACAGAAGTGTTGATTTATGTCATAAAATTAGATACGACGGACTTAACAATATAGCTCAGAAGGCTTGATGGTGATGGTTGTGCTCTTGAAACGATAGAACACTGCTGGAATGGCGATCGGAGGACTATTCCTGAGGCGACAAAGAGATTGGTACCCAGTCTGGAAATATATTTTCATTTATTTAAAAACAGTAATAGTAAGTAGCTATACCTTATAGCTATCTGAAGAAATACTTCTAGTCCTGTAACTTATTACCCCTCTATTTAGGTAGGCTACAGGCACTTTTCTTAGCAACACATTAAATTTACATCTCATAATAACAGACCTAGCTTTTATCTTCTAATTATTTGGGTTCCAAACCGTAACAGATATCTTGCTATGCTTAGAACCATTTCTCTCCAAATAAAACTCAACGACTAGACTAAAATACAGAACCATGACCTCCCTACAAGTATTTCATCTCTTTCCGAAGTTGCCCTATGACATAAGGAGCTTAATTTATGTCCTCGCTACACCCCGTCGGGTTGTCCGTGTCGAAGAAGGGCCAATCAATAAAGAAGAGAATTGGAAATGGCTTGAGGAAGGCTACGACAGTTACCTAGAGTATGCATTTGGGGAATTCTGTTCGCAGTCAATGGACTATGGGCCTAGCTTTACTACTAAACTACACCCCGATCTGGCATATGTAGCGCATAATTGGTGTCGCCGTATCCCATGGTCTTCCCATAATCACCCATATGCACACACGACTTTGGACATGTACGGATTTACTTCAAGCCTGATCTCTTTACAAGCCTTAGGTACCATCAAAGGACATACCGCAAATCCCAACAGACTGGTTTGTCGACTATCCCGAGCTTGCGTTCGAATTGACCCGCAAGTCTTGTCTTTACAGCCAAGCCGAGGTTCCCGTATTTTTGTACGTGTGCGTCGAGTCTCGAGACACGCATAGTTGTTGCTTTGTCATTGACGATTGATTGAAAAGATTTCTAGTTAATGGTGATGAGAAAATCAACTATGAACAATGAACAACATGGCTTTATAAAGTAGATATCTTTCAAGTCCTACTACATAGTCCTGCTCCTTTTACTACTTAAGATAATCGTGGCTGTAATCTCTAGAGTGGTATTGTTCTGTTTGTAAGCCGATACGCGCAACATACAAGGGTTATGCGTTCTAGTGTAGATAAAATGAGGTTGTAGATCATTGTGGATTGTACGCGGTGTTAGAGGAGCAGTTGTTCCGCTGGCTTGCTTACCAATTGGACATGTAAACACCCATTCAGCACCAAATGGCGGTGGCTATGCATGTTGCTGACCATTATCTTGGAAGCTTTTTGATGTTCCCTGTCACTCTACCGGCAGAGAGAATGCCCTACGAAAGATTACCTACCTAAAGAAGCTAAGTCAGATAAGATCTCTAACGACACCTGTGTATAGTTCAGCCTGATCCACGGCGACTTCAGGGTGGCCACCTATCCCGTTACAGCCAGATCTAAGCAGATACCTAGGTACTCAAATATCTAAGACCTGGGCTATTGGTATATATTGTCTTAAAGTTTCAAACCGTTAGCACTATGTCCCGTCTATTCAGTTAATCCAGATACTTGGGTTAATATGCGGGGCGAAGATGGGTAAAAATGGAGACAAGCTCAACAGAGCTTTCCCCTGACTCCGAGGGTCACATTTGCGACTCTTTTTATTGATGGCGATTCGCGAATTCGAATTTTAGTCGCCAGGTGCTTAGATTGGCGAGGCCGGAATTAAGATCCGCCGGTCGATAAGATAAGACACCCCTGCTCATGCAGGTATATGCATCACGTCGCGGTCTTTGTTTGTGGCTTTTCAACCTCCCGACGAACATCTCATAGCCGCGTCAGACTTTTCGGCGGTAGAGCCCAACATGGCCTGCTGTCGTGGGCCGAGAAGTCCTTCTCCTATTCCCATACCCCAACCTTATGATGGAAATGATGAGGATATCTGCAACCTACTTCGTCGACTTCACGAGTTATGCGATGGCCAATGGATTTGGCAGGTTCTCAAGGGTTACCTGCCACCCTACATCGATGAAAAGGATCTGGGGAAGCTTCTGACGGCCTTTGAGCTCGCGTCCGATGACGAGTATAACATCACTGTATCTGAGTTGATTGTATGGCTGAATGACCAGATTAAGAATGGCGACTTGATGTCTACGCATTGGTGGAAAGCGAGGTCCTGGGTTGATCGATCTAAGAATGAGAGAGAACAAGGGAGAAGATCCAACCGAATCAAGCATCAACGACGCTCGAATGATGATGCTACATCTCCGCGATCGCGGCAAGACAAGCGACCCAGAATCTCAGTGTCAAACAACCCACCCGCGAGTGAGCCCGAGCCCGAGCCTGAGTTTGAGCCCGATCAAGAGACGGAGATGAGGATAGACCTCAACACCGCCAATGAAAATACTGATGAGAATACCCACACCAACACGCAACCCAGCGTGTTGAACAAAAGGTCGATCCATGTAAGTCTTCCAAGTTCCATTTTTCAGCAAGATACTGATTCTTTTATAGGAAGCCAAAATAGCCTCTGCCTGTCGCCTTGAAGATCTTCACAATGAGCTCAAAGCATGTCAAGATAATCTACGAACCAACAAAGAACAACTTGCATCGCACGTCCCACGACTCAAGAAAGCGAACGAGGCTCATGAAGCTGCTATCAAGGCATGGAGAGACGCTGTTATCAATACAGAGAGCATGAAGAAGAAACTCGAACATCTTCCAAGAAGATCATTCTCACGAACCCAGCAAGTAATGGGAGAGCAGCAAAGGATTCAAGGTCGTTGTGACGAAGCAGCCAAAGCAGAGAAAGCCGCCAAAGGCGATCTCCAAGTCCGCAGAAGCGAGTTCTGCTCTCTTGACTACCAGGTGAGCGAAAAGAAGAAAGATATCAAAATGATAGCCGCGCAAGTTAGGCGGCACGAGGATGCCATTGACGCTGAGGAGAAGACTCATCTAGAGTTGGAAGAGATGGAATACTTGGAGAATTACCCTGTCTCTGCTGCAATGGCTGCTTGCGACTTACAGCCTGCGATGGCCATGCAAATTAGGTTGGCACTTGATCAAGAGATTTGGTATAAGGAGAGACTGAAAAGTTGATGGGATGGCGTTTTTTGCTTCGAGCCACTTTTATGTTGACGAAAGAATTACATTTGTTTAGTAGATACAGCACAGGATCTTTATTATATATTGGAAGTACTTTTGATCATTGAGCCTTGCCGTGAAAGCCTGTCTTACCACTCGGAATCAGCCAAGTCTGGTGGTAGGTCTCCCCAATCAAGATTGCCATAAGGATCCTCCACATTGAGTCCATCGTTAGCTGTAAGAGCCAAAAAGTCATCTAGAGCTTTGTCACAGACTATAAACCTTGGATCATTCAAGATATCAAACTCCTTGGGATTCATCTCGTCCAAGACCTGCCAGATTCGTCGGCGATTCGTCAGGGCCAATGGCACATCCAATCCGACAAGAGTATAATCCCAAAGTTGATCCTCAGCCCAGGCGCACCCTTTAGACATTGACCAAACCTTTTGATTAGGACCAGATGCAAGCTGCCGGACTAATTTCTCCCAGTCCCATTCTTTGCCTTGATCTGCGGGAAAATTGGGAAACTGTTCAACCTGTTCCACATCGACATCCCAAAGAAAAGGGATGCGGGTAAGAAAATGCTTCCAAAAGGACTGAGGTAGTAGGTCTGTGGACTGAAGAGGCATATAACCATGCAGAATGTTATTGGTAATGCTGTCCGTTAGTTCTTTTGGGAGAGAGCCGAGGTTGTTCTTGAAACGAGAGTCTTGAGTCGTCGGGGACACATGGCGCGACTGCAGATTCTCTAACAAACGAGTTGTGAGGTTGGGGATATGGAGAGGATCACGTTCCCACTGATAAATGTCAGTAAAGTGAGAAAGAGTTATGGAAGGTGAAGGAAATATCTACCCAATCCTTGCCCGAATAGAGCATCGTAGGAATATAATAAGCAGATTCCCGAAGCCAGATATATGTTCCTCTTTCGGTCTTTTGATTGATAGAAGGTGCATAATTACTAGTGTAGTGTCTTGGACCAACGGAGTAACGACAATTTATAGTCCTCCAAATGTCGCAAAAGGATTTTAGGTTGCGGCCTGGGGATCTATTGATGTATTGACGAGCAATTAGGGCGCAAGCGCTGTGAAAGCCGTGAAATATATACCCATTCTTGAACAATGGCGACTTATTATTACTCCAAGTTGTATGCGGAAACACAATCTCTTCATTGGGGAGTAAAGTCAAGTGACCCCAGCCAGCCTCGTGGTCGGTATAACCGGTCGCTGCATACCAAGTGAGAAGATCATCAGGATGACTGGACCCCTCAATGTTCTCGCCTAGACATTCAGGGCCTTCGAGTACAACGGCATTTGCTCGCCATAAATGCGGCTTCCAGTTCATAGGCCCTGCCTCGTAACTAATTTCGGACCTTATGCTGAGGCCACAGATGGCACAGAAAGGATCTTCTCTTTCGCCCATATCGGCTGCGGATAAAGGATAAGTGAGAATGAACGAGTTGACAGAATGAGGGGTTTTTCCTGAATGGTTGAATAATTGAGTAAGAAGGTTTACAGGGTCTCTTTTGACCGCTGTGAGAAATTATCTTCCCCACTACGGGTAAGACCCTGTTGATCGATGTAACATAAAACACGCTACCGCGCGGAGCGAGCTCACTCTTGCGGTTGCATTCTCTGAATGACTCTGCTAAATCGTCCTGAAATTTCACAACTTTTCTTCGTCTTGTCTTTCCACAGCGTGATTTTAATATACATTGATGGGATAATTGCTATTTTCTATATAGGCAAGCTCATACGGGGGTTCAAGCGTCATTATCCATATGTGTCTTTCTCAGGCTAACGGCTTAAAGAAATCATTACAAAAACTATAAATTACCGAGCAGAGGAAGGATATGCATCTGCATCCATCTGTCGGCAGAAAAATGCCTAACGAAGCCTCTTTTTATGCAGTTGGACCCTATTGCAGATTGTGATCGGGCGTACCTGACGCTAGAAGACAACTCGGTAATTCCCGCCTAGTGCAAAACAACTAACTAACAGGGATATGCCAGTCGCCTGTTCAAATTCGTACCAATAACGCACCACCGATAACGATTTGCTTTGTGGATCTCTTGGCCTATCTAAACGGACGATGCCATCGTTACAATATTTACGGATCTCGGTACGTGTGGACCATGCCGCACAGCCTGGAGTGTTTCATCGTAAAGATGCACAGCTCATCTATGATCCTTGCGACGTAGTAGACTGAGTCTAGAAGTGGACTACGACGGGAGAAACAATGCAACGGCTATCCTAGATTTGATCACATGGTTACCGCGATCCGTATGAGAAATTAGCAGCTGGCCAGGGCGGTTACTAAATGAATCAGAAGATTCTTTCTCTCGAAGGATTCCACTCTCTAGACTTATATAGATGTAGTCGCCAGACCTGATAAAATATGGTTTGATCTTCCTACAGTTGTCTTGTCACATAATAGTCATTCGTTTATAAGTCACTCTTTCCTCTTTCGTTATGAAGCTCAGTCTTCTTGTCTGGGCTACTGGTGCCCTTGCAGGACCATGCAAGCCATCCAGACCTGGAACATCCCAACCTTACAATGTTCCTGGCTCGTTGTCTACTGTTCCCGGCACCAACCCGACCTTGGGACCTGGTGAGCCAGGTTCGCAAGGCACCGGGTCCAACACTCTTCCCGGAGTCATCTCCAGGACTGAGTCTGTCGTCAGTGAGCTGTCAACAAGCTCCCCGTTCGTCTTGGTGCCTTCGGGTAATGCTTCAGGGAGCAGCAATGCTCCTCGGCCTGACACCACTGGGACTGCTCCGGCCAGCTCAGACACTGAGGGCATTCCTGGAAATGGTGGCTCAGAGACCAAGACAGATGGTACATTGCCTGGTGATACTCAAGTAGAGCCTACCATGGGTTCTGCTACAGTACCTGGGCAGCCTGGTGTCTCCAACACAGCTGTCACTCAGTCTCTGGGCCCCAGCACGGGATCCCAGGGTCAGGCAACAGAGTCTGCAGGTACTCAAACAGCCGATGTCCCTGGTACCATCGGCCAGCAGACTTCTGCTGGTGAGGCCTCTGGGTCTCCCACAGTTGGTGTTCCTGGTACCCCCACTGATGAGACTTCTCTCGGTGCCCCTGCTGGTTCCCATACAGTCGATGTTCCCGGCACGATCGGCGATCAGACTTCTTCTGATGCTCAAGCCACTGGCTCTCACACAGTCGGCGTCCCTGGCACTATCGGTGATCAGACCTCTTCTGGCGATGTGCCCCCTGGAACTCAGTCACAGGGTACTATGCCTGGCTCCGGCGCACCAACTGATACTTCTGAGCCTACAGGCACGTCACCATCTGACAACACTGGATCTGTCTCCAGTAGCGCTGTGCCTGACAACACTTCCGTTCCAGGTGCTGATACCACTGAGACGGTTCCTCAGCCCAACAACTCAGAGACAGGATCTGGTGCTGCTTCTTCAGATGTCACTACCCATAAGGTCACAGGATCTGCTGCTGAGTCTCATACTGGAATTGATCTGACTGATGGTTCTATTCCCACTAACAGTGGAACTGGAGCTGAGCCGATCAACACCGCAGAGACTTCTCAGGGCATTGAGACTGGTCCCAGCACTGAGATCGAGAATGGTCCAACCACCTCGGTCAATGATCCCGAGACAACTGGGCCAGCCGCTCACGCAACATCTGAGTCAAGCGGAGGGTCCCAACCTGATGTCACAGATTCTGATACTGGCATTCCAGCTACTGAGACTACAGCCCCTGGCCAGCCTCAGGGAACCGAATCTCAAGTTCCATCTGACTCTGTCCCCGCCTCTGATGCTGAGACCAAGACCAATGCTACTGAGGAACCTCAGGTTACCGCTACAACTGACAACACCAACATTGCTTCCGCACCAGCAGGTGTGACCAGCACTGGACCTGATGCCTCTGTCACCGATTCCCTCCCAGTCTCCACTGGCGTTCCAAACCTGCCCATCTCTACCGAAGCACCCGCAGTGACATCAGCCCACTCAGTTCCTTCTGAGAGCTTTACTGCCACAGTGACTCAGACTCCAGACGGATGGTCACCTACTTGTGCTTCTGGCCACACTGAGTGGACGTCCAACACTTGGATCACCACTACATCCCCAGGTTCAAGCTCGCCAACTGTAGTTCCTGTCCTTGTCGATGCCAAGGGTTGTGATGGCGATAACTCAGGCATCATTTTGTTCGGATTCCCTGCTGTTACTGGTACCCTTTTCAGCTTCCCAGGATTCCCTACATTTTGGTTCCCTTGCATCCCCCCCTTCTGTTCAACCCCTCCCGGATCAGGCCCTCTAGCTGGTGAGAACGGTGACGATGGTGAGGATGAGTCTTCCAAGTCCACCAAGTCTACTGCGACGTGTACAGACGCTTCCACGGTCAGCAACTGTCTCGTCGAGTGTATGACGGCAACTGGTATTGCGGCCACTCCAGAGTGTACTACCACGTGCTCTATGACCGCCACTGGGTGCAGTGTAACTGGAACAACCACCACAACTGAGGTGCAAGCCTGCGGTGCTACGCCAAGTGTTTGGGCTCAAGAAGACTGTGGATGCGATGGCGTCGAAGGCCCAGACTTGACCGCCTCAGACCCAAACTTGGACGCAGATGGAGACGTAGGCGAAGATGCAGGTTTTGACCCAGACTCAGGAGCATCTGACTTGCAGAGAAGATGGGCTGGTCAAGATCAGAACAAGGAATCTCAAGTTGGATTCTGCAAATCGCTGGGTACAACATTCTACTTCCCACAATACCCTAATGGCGGTGATGTTTTCAATAACGAAGCTGCCATTGTCAAGAGCGGTAATTCGCCTCTCGACGACATCAAACGCTGGTACTACAGTGTGAAAGAGTGTGGCAGACCAGTACTAAAAGGACCTGGCAACGGAGCCAACGACCAGAAGATTATGAAGACAAACATACCCACTATCGACCATGTCTTTGAGAAAAGTCTTTTGAGAGACTACTGGAGGTCAATCACTCGGGGATTTCCTGGATCTATCTATGGTACGAATCCTGCGCAGCCACCAAGGTCCATTAGTTGCGACGATCTCAAGTCCTATGGAGGTGATGGGATGTCTCTCATCAAAGATGTTTATACGCAGTACCCAGGAGGACAGTATAATCCAAGCAACGTCATCCAACCAATCAGGCCGCATGACCTTGGTGATTTCATGGGCTTAGATCAGTGGACTAACCAGGCAAAGGCAAGTAAAACCGTACAATCAGCTTTTTATTACCTACCCATACTAACTGCGTATCACAGGGCCTTACTACCTCTCCAACTGAGGTCAATGCCGAGTTTGCTGCGATTCCTGACGTCCAAGCAACCGACACATTCAAGAGAATCATCAACCTCGTCACAGCGCGCCAGAATCTCATTGAGAGGATCAAGATCGGAGCTCAGGTAGCCAGTTTAACCCAGTCTCAAGACATCATGATCCGACAGAACCTTCGCATCTACAACGCACTGTAAGTCGGGAACATGGAAAGTCATCTGTAGCAACAGTATCTAACATCCGAAACAGACAGGCTATTGATAGTAGGGCCAAGTGCAGGCAAGAGCCAGCCGTGTCCAACAACAAGTGGTCCTTTGCAGCCAAGTACAAGGCTCTCATGCTCCAACGTTTTGACGGCAACCGCAAAGAGTCTATCAATCCAACCATTCGCCGAGCTCTGCAGGATGTATTCCCCAAGATCGAGAAGGATATTCAAACCGCCTACAACTTAGGAAAAAACACTCAGTATCCCACCGAAGCGGCCAAGACTGCAGCGATCCGGGACTGGATGACTGTAAATACCATCTGGAAGAGTATGAAGGCAGAGTTTGGGGATAACGCTGAGACACCTCCTTCGATTACCGTTCCAGAATGGGTGTGGACTGGACCTCAGAAGCGAGATTCATGCAATGTCTTTCAACCAAGTACTACCTTCTCAACCGCCCTTTCAACATCAAAGGCCGACCAAGAGACCACTGAAGCCGTGCCGACTGCGACCAACTCAGCAAATATCTGTACTTCAGACGAAGACTGTGTTTCGCTGAGCTGTAACGACAACGAGAACAAGATCTGCGGGAGACCCGTGTCTCTCCAGCCCGGTGCACCCAGACTGTGCAGCTGCGAAGCCAAGCCTGTCACCACCACCGCTCAACAGCCTACTACCTCGGTGTCCCAGCCTGAACCTACGATCTCTGGTGCCTGCAAGTTTAAAGTCGAATGCAAGGACTTCCACTGTGACGAAGGTACTCATGCCCAGTGTGGCAATGGCGTATTCTTGCCTGGACTTCCCCAGACCTGCCAGTGTGTCAAGGATGCACCACCCACCACTCAGGCGCCGCCACCACCTAAGACTACAGAGAAGGCACCTGAGCCGACGGTTAACCCTGACCCTAATGCCGGTATTCCCGAGATGGAATGTAATACCTTTGCCGACTGTGATAAATGGCCAGGTACATGCAAGTTCCAGAAAACTTGCAACGCGACAGGTTGGCATTTGGTTAACGGTGTCCCAACGGCGACCAAGTCTATCTGTGGCTGTTAGAACTTTATTAGTTTAGCATTTGATCACGAATGAGTTAATGTAGCTATATATTATAATAATAAGACTTTTTTATTCAATATGTATTAGAGGCTAAACATTTTAGTATATTTATCACAGATTGAGAGTACTACGAGCACAGATTTCACTGTAGCCTGTTTGTTTCAGTTCCCTTGCATTTCGGATTCATCAAGTTCAGGTGATGAATCTAAAATGGGGACTTCGATCCGCCAATTCTGATACATCAATCGCCACTCCCTCAACTGGCTTCCCGTGCTTCTCATCACGGTAGTTGTTGATCGCTCGAAGAATAAAATGATTGACCAGAGCCATAACAGCTGTCACAATGGCCAGGGACATGCAAACGAAATGACCCTTGCGGTATTGCGGACCTTCTGATGATGGGTAGAAGAACGAGCCTGCGATGCTACCGAGATTGCCAATAGCGGTGTACAAGCCCATACCGATAGCTCGTTTGGTCTCGTTGCCGAAGTTGTTGGCTGCCCAGGCATGGGTTGGAGGATATGTGGCATAGACGCACGCTACAGCGATGCAAACACATCCGTATTTGCCTTTGTGGTAGTCTTCACCTAAGGTGGCGAGCAAGGCGTATGCAATTGTTGCAATGACCATAAGAACAGTTATATGAATTCCTCGGTCTTTGAATCGATCAGAAGAGTACGAGGCTACCATCATGACGACGAATGCTGTTGCGTATGGAGGCACCGTCATCAGGTTGGCTTGCGTTGGTGTAGTATAACCGAGGCCTGTGACGTTAGTTAGTCAAATGCTATTTCAATGCGATGAGTCAGGTAACCTACTACTGATTATGGATGGCAGGAATCCAGATATGGACGACAGCATAGCGGCAGTTGGCACATAAATAGCTGCTTGGATATACAGTCGCCAATCCGTGATCGTCCAGATGATATGCTTTTTCTGAATCTTTCCCGCCTTGTCGAAGGCTTCATCTTGATATCGAGCTTCGGCGATCTCTTGATCAAGTTCAGAGAAGCGCGAGTTCTTGGTCGGTCGATCGGGTAGCCAGTAGAGGCAGAATAGGCCTAGACAGAAGCAAGGGAGACCTTCAACGAGGAAGAGGAGCTTCCAATTGTGGATGGACGAATTAATATGGCCGATACCAAAGGCGATCAGACCGCCGAACGCACTAAAGACCAGAAGTTAGACAGATATCACTCGTTATGAATATATCTTGACATACCCAGCCACTGCCGTTGGACCAAGGAACCAGAAGACGCGAACTCCCATTTCGGTTCGGTGGTACCATAGTGACAAATAGTAGATGATACCAGTGCCAAATAATCCTTCAAAGACACCAATGAAAACTCTACAAACCAGTGCTCCAGCCCAGTTGAAGGCAACGCATTGTAGAACACTGGCCACGGACCATCCACATACACCAAATGCGATCCACTGGAAACATTAGCTATCGGTTAAGTGACTATCTTCAATGGAAGGCAGGATACGTACTTTGGATGGTGCGAATACTCTGTAACCAATACATCCTGGTACTTGGAACAAGACCAAGCCAACGTAGAAGATCATAATAGTCAACTGCCACTGAGTTGAATTTAGGCTTTCTTTGCCAGGACCGACACCCTCTTTCGACGTGTCATGGCCTGTGCTGTACCCGTACAATTTGGCATTCTGTAACCAGTTAGCCAACCTGTCTATTCCCCGGACTAACAAGAACTTGCGGCAATATTGCCTCGATCGAGATATTCAAAGAAGTAGAGTAGCGAGATGGCGGGCAAGATAATAAGATCCAGCTTTCGAACATATCGCTTTTGAGAAATAACCCATTCCGCGTTGTCGATAATCGAGCCCTCTTTGGTGGCACAATCCTCAATATGCGAGTTATGCGTCTCCTCAAACGGGGGCTTGGCTTCGTCGCTCATACTGGACAAGGTGATGCCTTTTCGCGGTTGAATCATTATCAAGTTTGAGCTGTGTAGAATGAATACTGCAGATTTGCCTCTTTGCTGACTGCGCGTTGCTTTATACAAGGTTGTTCCAATATCGGCAGCGTTCTATGGCGACGTATACGTACCAGTTAGTTTGTACCAAGTCGGTTTCTTCCCCGCGATATGAATGCGGGGTTTTTTCCGGGGTTTGGGGAAGTATGTTGCATCAGAATATGGACCAGAGCTAAAATCTTAGTGTTGTGTCCGTTTAGAACTTGAGATAGAGTCCTCGGACTTTTCCCCGGACTCTTTCCCGGCTACTTTCCGTATCCCGGGTCACCCGTAATTGTAACCAAGGCCGTGCGCGTCATCATGATGATCCCAGAAGCCACTGAGCCATGGCCTGGGTTGTTATGGAGTTACCCCGATTTTGATAAGTACGAATCAATAAACCTGAAAGCGACGAGCGCGAAAAACAAAAAAAGATATAAACCAGGAAGCCAAAATTAGGAGAGACTAAATATTCTCGGACTTATGAGTTTATTGAGATATGGTAGTGTTAGGACCCAGGAAACCAGCCCCCTCCTAAGTCCAGGTTATCATACTGGTACTCAGGAAAGCACTCAAGCAGAGACGGCCCCTTCCATTCCATACTCTCCATATTCATGTTACTACCAAGACTGAAATCAATGTCGGGGTATGGAAAAGCCTGTAGGTAGTTCATCGTTAGGTTATCTTGTTGTATTCCCTCATTTTGCGCCTGGTTGGCATCAACCGGCAGACTTGTTGACGTGTTGGTCACGAGGCCCTTGGTAACAATCTCCAAGCTTCTCTTTATAACAGGACATGTAGTGACGCCACCTTTGAGAGCGCGAATAAATGTTTGCATCTTGGCTTGAGCTTCTTGATCTCCGTTTCTGACGTCTTTCATGGTAACTGATGCGCCGGTGTATATGCAATAAGCCATAAGGTATGTTATACGTGTAAAGCCAAATGTTTTTTTGAGCAGCAGCACAAGTCTTTCAATGCTATCAGAGGCAGTACGGCAGATCTTATGGTGTGTTTCAATGGAAGAAAAAGGACGATGGAGTAAGATGATTGTCGTGTAGTAGAGAAGGCTAGCTATAGATTAGCAGGGTATCAAAAGAACTTGCAGATCGATTTACTTTTGTGAAAGGATGTGAGGTGGAGGGCATGTCTCAGGCAAGTTATCAGGATCATATTTGAGATGCGCAGACGATTGTTCTCTCCATTCATCAAGCCTCCTTTGAATTGCTCTGAGAGCCTCATCTTCATTAGGAATAGACTGCCGCGAGTAAAGGCGGCAGATGATCTCGTTGAGAATAACAGAGAGCTTGCACACGTTTTTGAAGCTGGAAACCACATGGCACTTCATAGAGGGATACCCTCCAGGCGACACTTGGCTGAGATTTATCGAGTCACCGCAGTATGGCGACCAGATCTCATTTTCAGCTGCGTCGTCCTCTGTAATTGACATCAGTAAAGACTCATGATGTGCATCCATATTCCTTACCGAAGTCTGGCGCGTCTTTCAGCGGGAGCTCTGTAAGAACAGGCGTTCGCCCAAGATATAGACTAATGGCCTTATCCCAGAAGTAGCAGCTCCAAAATAGACGTTGTCGTATCTCCATGTCCTCCGGCGTGAGATGGCCGAGGGTAGCGATATTAGCGGCGCTATGGTACAGACCCAGGTCACTGACCATCCTGAAAGCCATGCCGCTATAAAGCCATGCTTGAGATATTGAACCGAGAGCCAAATCTCTGGCACTTAACTGGACTAAAGCCTGGGAAGTCGGGATAGAACTGGGCTTGTGTATCTCGGTGCCCATGAGTACACGTGCTCTCACGGCTAAAACTTCGGTCAAGTTTCCTCGATCAAAACGAGCGGCATGAGCGCATATTACTGTAAGGAGGAAAGGGGAGTAATAAGGCCCTCCAATAGCCATGTCCCCTAGAAAAGGATCAGAAACGATGTTCCAAGGGAGTATTCAACAGTGGGTTTACTTGTAAAGGCTGGTCGATATACCCAGTTGAATGTGGGTGATATCCACGCCCAATAGATCTGCAGTAACCGGGATATTACATCATGTGGGATGTTGGTTTGTAACGCAGCATTTTCAACTGCAAACCCTTCCCAGGCCCTGAGTTCTGAAGCAGTTGATAGAAAAGCTGGTCGAATATCTGGAGTGGATGAGTTAGCCATCCCGGGTGAGTCATTGCTAATGGTTGCCAGATGATCAGGAGGCGCGTGTACAGCTGATGTAGGGCCATGATAGCAAACCTGTAAACAGTCAAACACAATAAGCAGAGAAAATGTTTTGGGACGATTAAGGCTTACCTTTCCCTCCTCATTAACGCTGATATCGGATGCAAACCTATTCTCATCAATTGTACTGGTAAAGGTTGGCGTTGGTAGCTCAGGGGGTTGCATTCCGTCCAATAAGACTGTGCCAGAGTTGTACTCATGCAAGTCGCGATTATCTATAGTGTGCTGGCCATTGTCACCAGTACTTGATTGGCGTAGCTCTCTCAGCTCATTCTGTAATTCTTCAACGGTTCTTTCTGATTCCTGCAGCCGCTGCCTCGTTGCTAGAATCTCCGTCAAGGGTGGAACCTTATCGTACTGACACTCGACACCATAAACCTCGCAGGTTCTACAAACAGGTTGCCTACCATCGCATCGTGTCTATGAACTAAGCTCGTTATCATCGAAGGCAGTGCTTTTTGTTATTCTTACCTTTCTATCGCGACAGTTGGCACATGTCATGCCACGTCTAGCCCGTCCGGGTCTTTTGTTGACTGCTTGTCTAGAGGATCCACGTTGGCTCATTTTTGGCAAAAGCCTGGAGGATGGAGTCCGATTCGTTCTTTGCAATAACGTTGTAGTGGTTAACGATGAGACTAGAATTAGCAACTTTGGGTTTGCAATAACGTGACGTCTTCTGCTCTCTTGTACGACGCAGCGCAGTGACTGAAATGCGGGGTATGCTTAGTCAAGATGCTAACATTGAAGAAAGTGTCGTCGTCCAATTTACACTAGCCAAGGTTTGGGATTGAAGCTACCTAAGGGCGGACACAAAACATCAGACATGAGTCCATCTCTTTAAGTGTAATTATCAAGAACTACTTAGATCTTACCTAAACTTATATATAATATTAGGTACTCTCTAATAAACATTAGTCCGATGCCCGATGTCTGTCCCCCCAAGGGCTACGTAGCATCCAGTAAGTCAGAAAAGCAGGCCAGTTTGTCACATCAGACTTGTCCAATTCTATCAGCTAGTTGGCAATCTAATACTTACACGTGTCGTATTTGTTATGTGTATTTAATTTCATAATCTGAAGGTCCAGGCTCCCCGCTACAGACATCATGGTCAAATTGGTGATATTCAAGTTGTATTGTTGATCTATCTGACTATAAAAACCAGTGTATACAAGATTCCTGCATGAAACTTGAAGTACCTTCTAGATCTACAGCTTTGCTGACTTAGTCGTTGAATCGTTACCAGCCCATAACTCCCGAGGATTGTCTAGAAACAATTTGTTCCGCTGTTCCTCCTTTCCCTCAGTCAAGTCAAGGAGATGGGAGGTCCAGGGCTTAATATCTAGTCCATCGAATCTAGTGTGTGGCCAATCCGATCCATAAACCAGTCTAGACGATGCCGTCTGCAAAAGCTCAAGGATAATAGGATCAACGTCGGTATACAAAGGACCGGGAAGTTTAGAAAGGCGGTATGCACCAGACACCTTGACCCATGTGTTGCCTCGCTTCAAAAGTCTGACTAGCGAGTCGAACCCTGTCAGGGAGTCTGGGTCTAGACTTTGTGGGCAGCCGGTTTGCTTCGGAAGCTCCGGGTCACCGAAATGGTCGAAAACAACCTTTACTCCCAAGCTGGGAACTACAGACTCAATGCTGGAGATAGCTTTCATGGTGATGTAAAGCTGAATTACCCACGAATAAGGTCGGATAGCATCCGCATACTGCTGGAGCATCTCCTTGAGCTGCTTGGCTGGGGGATTTTCGCCCGATGACTGGAAATTCAAACGGACGCCTCGAACACCAAGATCATTCCATTCTGCAAGTTGTGCAGCCGAAGTATTGGATACGTCAAATTGGACAACACCATTGGCTCTCTCTGGACCAAATGCCTTTAGAGTATCGATGAGTAAAGTGTTGTCGTAACCATAAATAGACGGCTGAATGAGCACCATATGTCCACAGCCAAGCCGGGTTTCCTGGATGGTGGCATCCCAACCTGTGTGTACCCCGATCTTGTAAGCTGCATCTGGCAGAGATGCAAAACGATCGGGGTCCATGACGTGCAGGTGCGAGTCCCATGCCCCAACGGGCATCCGGGCGTCGGGCTGATTGTAACAGTTCATGATAGGAATGCTTGAGGTTGGTGTGACTTTTGTAGAGGGTGCGGCCAACGCCAGGATTGGAGAGATAGATAGACTGCATAGGAGAAGGTTAATGGAGGATGGTGCGCTTTTAAGGTTGAATTTAGACGCCATAGCGGAAAGACAGTGGATTTGCTAGTACAGTAGGTACAATGGAGGTGATGAATAGCTGTAATATTGTATGAGGGAATACAGACATTTGAGTCGTTAAATGCAAAGTTCCTTTTCCAGAATCTAACGTAGTAATGAGCGATACAACGCAAGTATTTCGTGCACGAGCCGTGATTATCTGCCGTTTGTATTGACCCCAGAGAGGATTACACAAAAGAGGGGGAGTGATCTGCATTGTTCGTGATCGACACACAAGGGTCCCGGACTTTCTCCCGGGTTCTTTCCGGCACAATCTCCGGGGTCTGATTATCCCCCAGAAATAGCAGGAATATTAGTGTTTTTGTCTCTATTGTTCACGTTGGGATCGTATAGTATATGAGATGCCATGACATTTGACAGTAGGGTATCTTTTATAGGGTAGCGTTTGTGCAGTGAGCTTGCGGTGGGGAAACAATCTAGTTAGCAGCTATGCACCCGAATTGGCATACATACGACTTTCAAGACTGTTAGACTTTGAAAGAGCTCTATAATCATATATGTAAGCGTAAATACCAAAAACAAATTTTTATTGTGTTTTTCTCGATTGAAATAGATCTGTTCCGGCCCTCCACTACGAAAGCTCTGCAACAACGATACCTATGCCTCATGGGTTTGGACAAGGGTTGTCCTCTAACGGTTAAAACATCTTTCAGATGCCAAAGGCTATTAAAAAAGAAGCACAACTAGTTGACTTCTACAACACAGCGCTGTAAAGAATAGACGATATATATTGGATTGATCTAATAGTCTATCTCATTTTCTCGAGCCTGGTCTTTACATCCAGCTTTTCAGCTAACGAGTTCAGCATCTCCACTTCAGCTTCTGTAAAAGGGATACCCTCTCGCGTCCGTTTTCTCTCCATCTCAGCTTCCATCTCTCCACTGATGTAGATTCTCTCAAATCCCTCTGCCTTCTTGACGTTCCGTACGGTCTCGAACAGTATATCCATACGCTGCTTCAACTCATCCATACCGCCGTCAAGAAATACCTCTGGCCGAAAAACCAGGAACCAATGACCCACGTCTTGAGGCTTGGCCATCTCTTTGTACTGGTCATTCACACCTCCTGCAAACGCCGAACCGCTCATGACACCGGCGAATATGTCCATCATCATGGCCAAGCCGCTGCCTTTAGGGCCTCCAATGGGAAGTACGACTCCACCATTCAGCGCCGCCACTGGGTCCGTTGTTGGACGACCTTGGCTGTCTAGAGCATATCCTTCTGGAATAGACTCTTCACGACGAGCAGCCTTTCGAAGTTTGCCCCTCGCAGCCACGCAGGGTGACATATCCAGAACGAAATCGCCTTTAGCACCTCCAGGGACTCCGACTGCAAATGGGCTAGTACCTAAAAGTGCCTCAGCACCTCCCCAGGGTGGCATGGCGCGACTGGCATTTGTAAAGGCAAAGCATGCGTAGCCCTTACGAACAGCCTGTAAGACATATGAAGCCCCCATACCGTAGTGGTTACTTGATCGAACTGAGACCATGCCTAAACCGTAGACCTGGGCCATCTCGATGCATTTCTCGACAGCTGCACTTCCTGCGACAAAGCCGAAGGTGTTTTGTGCATCTAGCGATGCCATTACTGGACTTCTCTGAGCAAACTTGAGTTCTGGACTAGGATTAACGAGCCCGGCTGCAAGTCGGTCGATATACCCAGGTAACCGATTGATGCCATGGGTATCGACTCCACGTAGATCTGCGAGGATAAGGGATGATGCGATGGTGGATGCTCGGTCATCAGGCACTTGATGAGCAACAAGGATTGCCTTGGCGAGAGCCTCAGCTGAACTTTGGCTGATATTGATGATGGATGATGCCATGGTTGATAGTTGGATGCCCTTGCTAGAGATTTACGGGGGCTAGTGTTAATTACACATATTGGATCGAATTTATAATGACCCGAATCGGTTGGCGTTTATAGTTAGATTGCTCATCTATGTTTGTGGGTGTAGAAGTGGCGTCGATGGTTCTCCGGCTCTAGAAGTGAGGGGAAGAGTCCGGGGTTAATCTCCGAGGACTCTCGCCGGACTCACACCGAACGATGGGTAGGCCCCGGACTGACAGTTCATTAGGCAGAAAGATAGGACGGTCTATTGCCTAGATTAGTAAAGAAAATTGGAGAGGAATGCGTCGTGAATAAATAAGGATGATTATTTAGTTCTGGGTGTAGTTGCAGGACAAAAGTCAAGGCCGTGAATCCTTCTCACGGTACCTCATAACTTGAAATTTCATGATGACCGTCTCTTTGGATCCCATCGTTGAAGCTCTCAAGGCTTACACATCGTACAAATCGGATATGGTCTTCGTGATGATATCATTGATTTACATATCATGCAGGTGCGATGTAAGCGACGCGCTTTGCAAGCTGGGCAACCCCAGTGGCGGGTTTCTCCCCAGTTTAACAATGTGGTCGCCGTAACGACAGGACGGCGATACCAAGCTCGTCGGGCCTGCTTACACGGTTCAATACTCGTTGCAGGACGACCCTTCCCCGAAGTGTTCTAAGCACCATGCAAGTATCCACGCAGAGATTATTTTCCCTATAGACTCACTAACACTCCAAGATTGATTGAATTCCCAGCTGGTCGATCATTTTTGTATCGTCACCACCTAATGTTACGAATGCTGTGTACGGTAGTCTGATGTCTACACTTGCGAAAACCAGCAAGGCAGTCGGCTCTGTTATTCACGGTCGATTCAGAGACTTACGAGAACAAAGGGATCTTAACTGGCCAGTGAGTAATTAAAGCCATCCAATGCTTCGGATCAGCTGTTGACCTTGGATCTAGACTTTTGCTCGAGACACTGGGATAGCTCCGCCCTATGGGACGGCCAAAGCGATCACAACCCATGTACCGGTTCAACTGCAATTACATGGGGACGTTGTCATTCGCCCGAACGGTTTTATCATAGCGGATGTCGACGGGGTTGTGGTTCTGCCAAGAGAATTGGCTCAACAAGCCCTGCTACTTATGGAGAAGCAGGTAGAAGAAGATTCTAAGATAGCAACGGCTATTGAGGAGGGGATGAGTTTGAACAAAATCGTCTCTTATTTTTAAAGTTTTCTTTTTTTATTTCAATTCTTTCGATCTGGAGCTTTGGTTGTAATACTTGCTACAAGTTACCTTGCTGATGGCTCATGTGTTTCTTCCGCCTTATTCCCGGATACCCGGATACCCGGATAGGCGATAGTCCCGCCATGTCAGAAGTTGCTTGTTCTTCTCAACCAATCCATGACATCCACTCACCTTGACTCATTGACGTTTCCCATCCATCAACTAACAATTTACCATGGAGCAACCTGCCCCTACACGCATACTTACCCGTTCTTCACTAGCCTGTCTTCAATGCAGATCTAAGCATGTAAAATGCGATGCCAAAAAACCACACTGTGGTCGATGTACTGCCTCTGAGAAAGATTGTCAGTATACAGCATCAAGACGAGGTGGTCTTGATCGGGCTGCCCTCGCGGAGAAGCGGAAACGACTTACGACAAAGACGAATAGCCGAAATGATGATACGATTCCCCAATTATCGCTCGGGGCCTGCCCGGATGCCGTTGGGCCTGTTCCTCAGTCTGGGCTTAGTGCCACTCTCATCGACAGATTGTTTCACGGTAGCTTGTCTAGCGGAGTACCAAGCCTGACGACGCCAGAGAGTCCTTCACTACAGCCTGGAAAACTAGACGAAGACAGTCTGATAATATCATACTACACCAATTTCCATAATTTCCATCCCTTTCCTCCACCATTTCGGCATTTGGTCCAGCTATCGCAATCTTCAGCATTCAACTTCGATGCTCTAATAGCAGTCATGCGACTCATCGGCCACCTCTTCAGTACCCACCAATGGTCCAATTGTCTCAGTAATCATGCCGGTGGTCTCATCTCACAGCTCTCACCATCCGATCCCATTCAAGTTCAATCTCGACTTTTATACTCCATTGCATTATTCTGGAACAAATTCAAGACCGAGGCTAAAGAACAGATCGATACGGCTGCAGACATCGCCATCAAAATGGGAATGAACAGAGGAGACTTTGCAGCGACACGCGGAAGTGGGAATGCAATCATGAATGAATCTTGGAGACGAACATGGTGGATGTTATATATTGTGGATGCCTACTATGCTGGAACGTTGGGAACAATGAACTTTAGGACGTTGCATATCGAACCTACAGTTGATCTGCCCTGTGAAGAGGATGAATATGAATCAGGCGTAAGTGACAGTGGAGGCTTGATTTGTCTTTGCTAACATAACATCCACAGGCAATCCCTGAACCCCATACTATGAGTGAATTTGACTCTCGGGAGTTCGCCGATGAAGAGATAATCTTCTCGTCATTCTCGTACCTCATTGGTGCTGTAAAGTGTGCAGGACTGGCAATTTCTGTAACGCCAAAGAAAGCAAAACGAGAAGACTCAGAGTCTATTATTCAATCTGCAGATTCAGTAATTGACGCTTGGCTATTGTTGTTACCGAAGGAGCAGAAACCGGTTCTGAAGAAAGATGGACAGATTGACGAGCTAATGTTCCAGGCTCATCTGCTTATCCACGTGTAAGCTTTCCCCAGTAGTCTTCATTACCAGAGTGGTAGCAAGGACTAACAGATCCAGGGCAACTGTCGGTTTACATAGACCTCTATCAGATCTGAGGTTCAACCCAATTGAGAGCGTGTCGAGTTGCGCTAGGGATCCCCCCTTGGAAACATCCAAGCCTGATCTCATCAATGTGCACACTGTACGGATTCTGAAAGCTGTCAATGCACAGATTCAGCTGTTAGCTTTGCCGGTTAGACCTTTCCACCATACTCCTTTCACAACTTGTATGGTCAGTGAAGGTACACTAGCTCTTCTATCAGCTTGCAACTACCTTCTGCAGGGTGACGCTTTAGCCGTGGCACGAGATCAAATCCGTCTGACTATTGGTTGTCTCAAGTCCTTGGGTGAAGTATGGCCAAGGACAGCAAAGAACGTGAAGGAGATTCAGACAATTGCCCGCCACGTGCTGGGTCTGAAGGGGGGAAAGTCAGTAGCTGGTACAACTCCAGGGTCCAGTGATATTCCAAGCCTGACTGGAACCGAGGACAACACGAGCTTGTCGTCAATAGGGATGTTAGATCAAAGTGAAGATGTCCTTGCGTCCCTAGGCTCTTTGGACGATCTATGTGGGTGGATGAATATGGATATGGACATGGATATGAACATCGACAACTGGATGGGCGACACCATAAGCGGAGCTTGATAAAGGTAACTATTAGACAGGGCCACTGGGCGTTTTAGACTATTTTAAACTCCTCTTTTTCTTTCGTTGCCAAGTTAACAATATATAACGCCAATGTAGCCTACATCTCAATCACAACCTTGTATGCTCGGCCACGCTGCCTCGCGTGCTCCCAAGCCTCCACCGCCTGATCAAACGGATAGGTCTTAACAGCCAACGGCTTAATTGAACCGGCATCATACATCTCCGCAACTTCACCAAGTCTCTGTGCATTGGCCGAGACAATGAAGTACTTGTACTTGACGCCTGGATATGTCTTGGATTCGGGAGCCTCGTCTCTTCCGAATCCCCATGCTGGTGCAGGGTCTCCAATCGTTACGATAATGCCATCGCTCTTGACCGTTTCCCAAGTCTTGTCTAGGACCTCTCCGCCCACAATGTCGAAGACAAAATCCACATCCTTGATGAGCTTCTCCCAGTTTTCGTTTGCGTAGTCAACGACTTCCGCAACGCCAAACTGTTGCAACATCTCCTGGTGTCGAGCTGATGCTAGAGCAACGATATGTGCTCCTGTCATGTGTCTGACGAGCTGCACAAACTGCTGTCCTACTGCACCGGAGGCACCAGTAACAAGGACCCTTGACTCAGAAGTGATATTCCCATACTCCATTGCTTCCCAGGCAGTGAGGATAGGAATTGGTAGTGCTGCGGTTTCCGCATGTGAGAGCGATGTCGGCTTCGGTGCGACTTCTTCGGCGCTACACACAACGTATTCTGCCTGACCCTTGCCTCCATCAGCGTGCAAGAAGGCATAGACATCTTGGCCAACTTGTAGGGAGCCAGAGTAGTCAGGTCCAAATGCAGCGATGGTTCCCGATATGTCATGTCCTGGGATTCGGAACGGGAGTTTGTATAGCTCTGGCCACATAACCTCATCGCCCGTAATGCCGGCAGCGTGAACCCGAATAAGGATTTGGGCTTCCATAGGCTCGGGCTTTGTGATAGAATAATTGGTGACAATCTTGGGAGACGACATGTCTCCAATAATCTGAACGGCTTTCATTCTGGTGATGTGAATTGAGGTGTGTCTGATGTAGCTTCTCATTGGAGGAGGACATGATTCTCTAGATATATATCGTCAAGATCAGTAGTCATCGGCTAATGGGTACTCCGTATATCATTCGGCTTCCGAGTATCCTTATGGCGGGGACTCGGTGATTTAAAAGTGGGGGTACCCGAATACACGGATACCCGCCCGGCGTCGGGTTGGGTTGGATTGGACTGTCGGGTTCCCAACATTTTCATGCTGAACTGGATATGGGAGATTCATCAATGATGATGATGTTGAATTCTTTCTCAACTTGAACTATAAGTATTCGACTCTGAAGAGAAGAAGTGCCTCTCATCTCACCATCTAAAACCATTTTCACATCACATTCAACGACATCATTGACTATCTAACCATACTCCGGAAACAAGATGAACGACAATCCTGAAAGCAAGCGGTAAGTTCATCAACTATATCTCGGAGCATCGACTGATATCTCCAGTGGCCGCCCTCGTGAGACCGTCAAGGTTCTCTATGACCATGAAATCACAAACGCGCCCGGCAAGTCGATTGTCGGCCTTGAAGTCCACTACGGCCCGAACGGCTGGACCCCACCTCACACTCACTCCGGTGCCACAGTCGTCGCAACCGTGACGCAAGGCCGTCTTCTTAGCGGAATGAATGGAAACCCGGCCAAGGTGTATGGTGTTGGGGAGAGCTTCCGAGAGTTTCCTGGATGTCATCACACTGTGAGCGACAACGCTAGTGAGACGGAGGATTGTACTTTTATGGTTGCTATCATTATTGATACAGAGGTTTTGAAGCAGGGATATCAGGTTCTGACTGTTTTGGATAAGGAATGGCAGTGATAAATGGGATTTGGCATATGTTCAGATGAAAGTGGAGGATTTTGTCTAAAGGCGCTCTTTTAAAATCGCCGCTTATAAAATCATGCCAAGAGCCAAGTTTAGACGTACAAATGATCTCTTCGCGATTTTGCACCGAATGACCATTGTTGGGGTGCTCTCCCAAGGAGCCAGGAAGGAATATTTACTTTGCTGGAACTGTGCAAACTCCTCGTTCATATACTAAATCCGTGCTTGGCATGATCTGCGGCGCGTTCCTAGAAAGGAAGGTTAGATAAGTTGAGGGATGCCAAGACGCTGATTGGTATAGAAACGAAGGCGTAGGAATGAGTCATAGCGCACGTAAGCTTATTCAACATATATATTCATCTGATTATCTCATTGTCCGACAAAAACAAAAGAGTAAAACGATATTTATAGCTTATATCTTTGTAACAATGGCTTCCGGCACTCAATCTCAAAATGCTTGGCAGCCACTTGACTCGTCGTTTGCCCCAACAATAGCATCTCATTCACTATCCACGCCAAAATCCTTACCTATCGAAATAGACCAAACCATCCATCGCCTTGAACTATTGAACTTCTTTCGCATTCATCCTTCATCAAAAATTCTTGAAATTGGTTGTGGTCAAGGCACGTGTACTGTTGTTCTAGGCCATGCAACCGGAAAAGCAGGTCACGTCGACGCCATCGACCCCGCGCCTCAGAATTACGGTTCTCCGTATACACTCGGCCAAGCGCAGGAGCACATTGAAAAGGGTCCAATGGGCGATCGTGTGACATTCTGGCAAAAGGAACTTGAAAACTTTTTGGCAGAGACCGGAGAGAAGAAGTGGGACTATGCAGTGCTAGTACACTGCATATGGTACCTTGATACAGATGAAACTTTGGCTCGCATGCTCAAAGCCTTAAAGGGCCGAGTAAACAAAGTTTGCCTAGCTGAGTATTCAATGAAGGCATCCGAGCCAACAGCTGTGCCTCACGTTCTTGCAGCTTTGGCTCAAGCTACACTTTCGACTCAGATGCCAGAAAGCGAGGCAAATATCCGATGTCTGCTTACCCCCCCTGACATCAAGAAGATTGCAGAACAAGCGGATTGGAAAGTTGAGAGGGAAACAAATCTTGTGCCGCATGAGAGACTTCAGGATGGTGGCTGGGAAGTTGGAGCTATCATGGACCAAGATTTTCTTGGGGACGTAGAGAAGCATGCTAAGGACAGCAAGACGAGAATTCTTCTCAAGAGTGAGAGAGAGGCTGTTATCAAGGCTGTTGAGGGACTAAATGGTGCAAAGTTGACAACGATGGATGTCTGGGCAGCAATCTTGATCCCGTAAATAGAATGAGTTATTACAGGCTGATGCCTCTCATAGCCAACCAGCCTTTTGCTTCAGTCAAACCCATCATCGACGTCAGGCACATCTTGCCAAAGTCATCAATATCGTCCTTTTCTGCCTCATTCACTATAGCCTCCAGAGAGTCTGGTCTATATATGCTATCAGTTAGGGGTTTTCATTTTCATGCAGTATTTGACTTACGCAGCAACGTTTATTACAAAATGTCTTTTATCTCTCCACGCAAGGGCGAAATCGACAGGATCTTGAGCATTCCATAGATGTGCAGACATGGTGACCGATCGATTAACGGCCATTGTCTTATTTTGAGTGCACCGGTTGCCCGCTTCGCCTTTGATGAAGTAATATGTCAACATGAAGAAGTTAATCATACCGAAGGTCCGCTTCGCTGACTCCTGGAAGATCCATGACGACCAAAAGCTTTGGGCTACAGAGGGGGGGTAAAGTGGGATAGGACCTGTTGTGCCCTCTGTCCCATCTGTTAATGATTGTTGGTCAAAGTCGATATACTGGACGAGAGCAAATGCTGCCTCTTCTAGATGCGGCATGGTGGCTTCGTAGATACCGTACGTCCCACTATCATTATCGAGCAATCGAAGTATTTGATAGATAAAGAGAGCTTGTGCATAAGCCAAGACTTCAAGTGGAGTAGCTGCCTGAGGGCTGAAAAGAAGTTCTTGTATCCGGCTTTCGATGTTATCGCGGATGACCTTGGCATTTCTGTCATTTTTTGCAGCATGCAAAGCAGCCGATGAAACAGCATGTTGCATAGACTTGGGCATACCGTCGTCGTACAGATGAGCGTGACACCACGGCGTTTGGTTCTCTAAAACCATTTGAGATGGTGCCTGTAATATTTTATCCCTGGAATATTGAAGCCGAGATGTAATTGCTCTGGTTATTTGGGGTAGACAGACAAGCTGAGAGCGAGTCAAAGCGTCTTGAGCTGTTGTGAGAAGTCGCGGGTTCAGATTGACACAGTCAAACGATGCTTGGAATAGGTCATCTGTGAGATCTTGGGTTGGTTCCAAAATAGAATCAAGCATTTCGAGACATGATTCTTCAATCTGGTAATCATTTTCTACCATATTATGTCGAGGTGGGACACGAGGATACCGACAATCGATATTTCGCTGCGCGCAGCGTTGACAAGTGGGACGTGCTTGGTCGCATCGCCGACGAGACTTTCTGCAGGCATGACAGGACTTCCGCCTCGCGGGAGGGTCATTGCGCTCGATAGATGTAAGAGATGTCATGGCTAGACTGAGCTGAGTTTTGTTGTGAGATGTCAAAAATGATGAGGTAAGACGGCGGAATAGCGCTCAGGGGCTCAGATAACGGCGGAACTCCGCCAAGAGCCCCCACCTTAAAGAAATTGAGGATAAGATCAACGGTAAATAACAACCCTATATAAGAGACCATTTCCTGCTGTGCAAAAGACAGTACCAATATCATCAAATACCATAGCATCATAAAGCAACTTGATTACTTTTCATCATTATGTTCAACTCGCAAAACCCAACTGTCTATGTCGTCGCTGCTACAGGCACGCAAGGATCAGCAGTCTGTCGCCAACTTCGCCAACTCAATTGGTCAGTGCATGCTACAGTGCGGAACCTCGAGTCTCCACAAGCCCAAGCACTGGCTACATTGGGCGTTACCCTGAACCGTGGTGATTGGGACGATGAAGAAGCCCTCACTACTGGTCTTACTGGTTGCAACAAGATGTTCATGGCTCTCTATCCAAACTTCTCCAATCTCGATGACGAGCGTGTTTGGGCTCAAAGAATACTTGCACTAGCCAAATCTGCAGGTATTGACGATGTTGTCTATTCGAGCTCTATTAGTGCCAATGCTCCGGAGAAGCGAACCCTTCTTCCACCCAATCATCTCATCTTCAAAAGCCTTTTCGTCAAAAATATCAATGAAGGACTAGTTCAACGTGCTGGATTTTCTCACTGGACCATTCTTCGTCCAGGCTTCTTCATGAACAACCTTCTCGCCCCAAAGGCCCGGATTTATACCGACTTATTCGAGCGAGGAGTTTGGCTGACAGCCATGAAACCTGAGACAAAGCTCAATTTGATCGATCCAGAAGACATAGCTCGGTTTGCCGTTGAGGCTATGCGTAACCCTGAGCAGTTCCATGGACACGGAATTGACCTTGTTGGGGAGAGGTTGACGGCCGTGCAGATGATGGAAGCTCTGTCCCGCACGGTTGGGCGGGAAATGAAAGCTGAATTTTATAGTGATGAGAAGGTGGCTGAGGAGATTGGAACAAACCCGTTTCTTGGATCCCAGGTGTTTTTAAGAGATGGGGAGTCATGTGTTGATGCTGAGAAAGTTAAAGCTTGGGGAATTCCTATGGGCACTTTCGAGGACTTCCTTGCTAGAGAGAAAGCAGCTGTGACGGAAACATACGCACAAAAGTAGTTATATCCTACAATTTGATAGGAAAGAGAACTAGTATTGTTTGAATTGCTATGAGGTATAAAATATATTATGATATGATTCTGAGTGAGTCAGCAACATTTGCTGGTATCAATGAGGAGATTGCCTGTAGAAATAGCCGACAAGCACATAATCCTGTTGCATCTGCTCCGAATCGGTCGTCTAGTTTTCCCAAGTGAATCTAAGCCAACAGATTCATCTGAGAAATAATTCATTCTTGGTTAAATCATTCACTACATTTCAGCTCGTAAAGCACTTGTGGGGGTTGTGATCCTACCTGCCAATTATAGTTAAATACGTAGTTACCGTTACAGTGGGCGTTTGCCGGCATCTCTGAGTTACCCAATAGCTGGGAGAGTTGCTACAGTGCCAGGTGACAGAAAGCAATGATTGTCAAGCTAGAATATGCGGCTAGCTGAAGTATGTTCAGCTGTGAGACATCATAGCGCAAAGGATAGCCCAAATTTATATATTGTCTTGTCTTCATGCACATCTTGAACGTTTCGCTTCTAGTCATGCTATTTTAATTCACTAAATATACGTGCCACATACATCAGCATGCCTTTTCCATGGGAAGCCTACGAGTCATCCTCAGCAAATTGCCAAACTTGCTATGACTTGGACCCGCAGTGCATACCCCGAGCAGCCTCTGTCATTAAACCTGGCCAGCCACCAGAAAGGTTTTCACTTCGACAAGTTCGTCTAAAGAATGTTCTCAAAGGAGGGAAGCACGTCTGGTTCAATTTTCCAGGCCCGCCCAAGCTCAACAAAGATGCCTGGCTTGTCACCTGATATACAATGCACTCTGCACGTATCACCATGATCCCGGCATACTCTATGATCCTCGCCTACTTGTCAATGTTGATGGTTCCGTAGATGGTACCATGCCACTTCGCCTTCGATTTATGCATGAGAAATTGGATACTGGAGCTTCATGGATGCAAATGCCCAATACCATTGACAACAGGACGAAACTGCATCTTCCCAACTTTGGCTTGGAGCTTTACACGCTAAAAGGTATGTTGATAGATAATCAGATTTATACTATAGGTAACTGAGTTAATTTGCAGACTCTCCGGACCAGAATTACCCTGCGATCGGCGCTTCTTTGCATATCAGCAAGAGTTTTCGGTCTAATAGATGCATGAAAGCAATCCACAACTGGATGAAAGAATGCACTGAAAACCATCCATTGTGTCAGAGTGATGGGCCCAGCACCCTTCCTAAGAGAGTAATAGACGTTGGACCGGGCGATGGTTCCAAAGCTCCAACGCTTTACATAACCAAAGGCGAAGCTGAACCGTATGCTGCATTAAGCCACTGCTGGGGGAAGAGTAACCTTCTCACTACAAAGAAGGATACACTCAAGTCTAGGATGGACGGCATCGAATGGTCTGAGCTGTCCACGACATTTCAAGAAGCTATTCTCGTCACTCGAGACCTGGGTCTGCAATACCTTTGGATCGACTCACTTTGCATTGTACAAGACGATGCTGCTGATTGGGAAGAACAAGCTATGAGAATGGGCGATATATATGCATCAGCGTCCGTCACCATCTCTGCAACTGGTTCTTCTGACGGATCAGGCGACTTGTTGAGAACCCAAGGGACTTGGAGTTCTGCCGGGTTTTCCTCAAAGAGAAAATGGCCAAAGATTGGAAAGAAACAGCAGAAATATTTCGCGAGAGTTGAACTCGAGGAAGAAGCTTTCATCAAGGGCAATCTGGGAACTCGTGACGGCTCGCTCGGATATCCATTACTTACCAGAGCGTGGTGTTTTCAAGAGCGTATACTGTCAGCACGAGTGCTGCACTACACCCCTGGTGGTATCGTCTATGAGTGTAGGACAGGTTCTCGATGTGAGAGTCGCCCCGAATCTAAATCGACTCTGAAGTCAGTGTACGCAGATGCGCTTCACACGTCAAAGACGGCAGCACTCGAGGACCGACTGAGCGCTTGGGGAACTATGATACAAGACTACACAACCAAGATGCTTACATTCCAGAAAGACACCCTTCCTGCTTTGTCTTCTGTTGCACGTCAATTCGCAGGAGAAGGCATGGGTCGATACCTGGCTGGTTTATGGGAAGAGGGACTTCTTTCTAGCCTCCTTTGGGAGTCCAGGCTCGATCCAGATGTCGACTTTGGCGCTTCCAGCGGCAATGTCTTCAGCTTCTCGAGACCAGATTTTTTTATTGCCCCGACCTTCTCATGGGCTTCACGTATCGGACCGATCAAGATATTCAACAAGACTGGCCGAAAGTGGACGCCGTGCGCTTCTGTTATTGAGGCAGAGTGCAGGCCCAGAGGAATCGATCCTTATGGTCTAGTCTCTGAAGGTCATGCCAAAATTCGTGGCCGCATGGTAGAGGCTTCCTTTCACTCTAAACCATGCATGTTTGGTAAATGTGCCGACTTGTATAGCGAAGCATACGAGAATAGTGATAGAGGCAGACATCCCGTTCCGGAAAGTCCTGATCCCAAATGTCATATCGTGATACCTGGACTTCCACTGCTTGACATCACCGTGGATAGTGAGCAGGATGCACGACTTGGAGTGGGTGAGAAGGTCTATTGCCTCCAGTTGGTTGAGTTTCCTGAGCAACAGTTTGGTACCTGGTTTGATGCCATTGAGGATGCATTCTCGAAACTAAACTTGTCAGATAAAGGCGGCCCATCAAATCGCGAGTGGAAGATGGATACTGACGATGAGGAGAACTTCGAAATTCAGTATCGTGGTCGATGGGCTCCGGGATACAAGTCTCCCATTCGACGTCGAAGCGACTCGATGCTCAGGCACAGATACAAGGCTGATATCGAAGCGGGACTTTTACCAGCCGATTCTTTCAAACCTCGCAGAAAAGCAAGGCCTTGGCCAACGTCCGAACCATCTTTGTCTACACTGTCACCGTTATCGTCTGGGAGTCAATTGTCTCCGCTCTCCGGATCAGAAAAAGATCCTAATGAGAGCGATGAGGTCGCCTGTCATGAAGAGATTGATACGGAATCTGATGAAGAGAATGAATTAGACTTTGATGGTGACGATCAAGATCAGGACGATAATGATGGAGATGAGGACGATGGTACAAATTCTGATGAAGACGAGGGTGAAGACGATGACATGGAGTCGGAGGATGAAGAAGCAGCCGAAGCAAGGTCATTTGATGTAGCGACGGAGCCAAACCCCCGAGAAGAGAAACGAAGAAGGTTCTTGACAGCAGCATCTTCAGATGGGAGCCCATCTACAACTTGTGGTGTTTTGATTTTGAGAGAGTCTGCTGATGGCACATATACGCGCATTGCTGCCAACTCGCGATTTCCTACCAACATGTTTCATGAAGTGTCGACAGTCGAGGTTACTATCATTTAGGTTCATAGTTTGAATAGATCCTCTTGGTCCTTTTCTCTGACTCACCCCAGAGCCGAGAGAGCTGGCAGCTATCAGCTGATCGGTGCCTGGCTGAGAAGCAATTGACTAACTAGGAATGGACCTGTCAGTTCGGCTGATGCCTAATTGGGAGCCTCCAAGTCGAGTAATGATTGGCTACTCCATGGCGCTATATTAGCGCCCCTGTATAAGAATTAATTTCTCGTCAATGTCATTCACTTTGACATTCAGCTCTCAATTCCCTTTTATTTATCTCCCTCCTCCTGCATTATCGAGTAAAGAACTAACCCTGGAGCATTCAGTATGTCTTCAATTCTGTCCCTCCCACCAGAAATTACGGTTGCCATCTTCAAGTATCTCAATCCATTCGACCTCTTATCTGTCCTCCAGACTTTCAACAAATCTCTTTACACAGTCGCCGCTCCGTTATTTAGTCCATACAGATCATGGGTTCGCAACGCTCAAAAAATGGTAGCCTTGTTTCCTCCAAACGACAATTTTAGCAGCCGCCGTCTTTGTCCTTCTTACCCAGCTCATATCCCGCCCTTGAATGATGATGGGGTCTCAATATCCGGAGAAATAGCTAGGACGGATTATGAAGATGTATCATTGAGGCCCGGTCAAGGACCCTATATCCGATGCTCACCCCCCAATTTAATAACTTGGATGAAGCTCGATGGATCGTTCGAATGGCTGAAACCTCTGGACGAATCCATGGCCGCAGAGATAAGCGAAGATAATGGACATGAGGGTGATCGCCCCATGGCATCAAAGGAAGAAGTCGATGCATTTGTCAAACAAGCGAATGAGCTTGGCCTCAAACTCCCTACAGGCTTTGAACTATTCCTCCGGAGCGACAAGCTGCACCATCGGATCCCGAGCTATTTAGCCTGGTACTTCAAGCTATCCAAGCTGATCAAATGTCCCGCTACTATAGATGACGGCCAGGGAGGCTATTTGTGCCGTTTCTACTGGGACCAGCAAGCTTGTGCCTTCGCATACCTATACCTAAGCTTATCCGGATGTCATTGCATTTTGATATCTTATGTCGATGTCTACGAATGCTTGAACGAAGAGGATGATGTTATTGAAGCCATCAACGATACACAAGAAATTAGAAATAATGAGGGCGAAGAAGCGGATGATGAAGCAATCGATTTGAGCCAGTGTAAGAAGGAGAATTTCTCTATCGCAGGGCTTACATTTGAGGAATACCTTGTCACGGTCTACTACGAGGGATTGCTTAGCTTTGACGCAGAGGCTTTTGATGACCTCAAATACTTTGTCAAGCATGTTTATCGTTCACCCCAAGAGGTGGAGCATTTACGTGAAACAAGTAAGTCCAGATAGAGTTTCAAGTAGACATATGCTAACAGATTGTCAGGCAAAGCCATCAAGGTTTTTCTTGAGGCTCAGAAATGGAAGGGTACCAGCCATTATAACCAGTCGATTAGTGATTAACGAATTGTGTTTCTATGAGCTCTATCAAGAGCTAGACTTCACAGACTTCTTTATCAATCATATTGTTCTTAAAATAACCTATTAAAATTCAAAACTACTCTAAAAGCCGAAATGAATCAATCGAAAAGCTCTTGTTGAAAGAGTACGTGACGAAAGCTTCCCGCCTCAAGCAAAAGGGTTAGGCATCGCCAGCCCAGTCTTGACAACCTGCACCATATCTTCTCTAGGGAGGTCAAGCTCCTTATTAATCAGCTTTTTAACAGATGAGAAGCGATTATGATAGCCAGGTCCTGTACAAACCACCAAAGCGAGACCAACATAGGCCTCATGAAATTGACCCGTAGCCATCTTATCCTGACATTCTTTCAGCAAGATATCACTGTCAACGTGTTTGACCGTCCATCCTTCAGATCCAACGACTTGCTTGTATGCATCAATCCAGTCAAGCATGCTGGCTTCAAAGGATGCAACGTATATTATGTCATTCTTCATGAGAGTCGGCTGCCTTTTGAGGGCTCGTGCCACAGTAAGGCCAACCTGCTCGCGTGTGGTACAGGAGAAGGCATGAGTTCCATCACCCACAACTGTAGCCGTCTTAGAGACAGGGTCGATATTCCAGGCCTGAGCGGCTACAGATCTTGATATTGTTAGCACAGCGATCAGCCCGACTGGTGGATTTTCACTTACAGCTCAGCCCAAGGGCCACAAGATACCGCAGTCCACGACCAGGTATCTTGTCCTTTCTGCAACTCTTGAAGCTCGTCAATAGCCTGACGATGGGGAACCGAAGCAGGAAACAAGGCATGGTTGGGATCTTCCAAGTTAGCTGCGTAGGTTGACGCAACAAACCATTTATTGCCAGCAGCGATCGAAGCTTCAGCAAAGCGTTTGCTCTGCGATAGCATTTCAAAGCTCAGAGACATGACGACGGCATCATGTCCTTTGAAGGCGGCAACCAGCTCCTCGTCGCGATACTCGTCAGATACGCGAATGACCTTCTGATCAGAGGGGAAAACAGCCTTGGAGCTTTCTCTCAGGATAGCCGTGACAGAAAAGTCTTCAGCTACTAGAGCTTGGTGAAGATGAGGGCCAAGCTTTCCAGTAGGCTATGACATGAGTCAGAACTAGTATCAGACTTGCAAAAGGCGAGATACATACCGAGAGGAGTGCAACTGTCTTGACAGGTTGAGCCATTGTGTTGGAAATAGTGTTGTCTGATGCTGTAGATGATTTCATTGTTGATGGTCTCTTCTGTTGTAAGCATGGAGAACATCAGCTTCTCTTATAGTTGACTTGGTAGATCATGATCTCTATCAGGAGCTTACTCAGGTGCTATAGTTCAGCTCGGCTTTAGAATGAAGGTATCGACGCGAGATACAATCTCCCGATGTGTTGATCTGAACCTCATGTTTCGGACTTAACAATTTGTTGGCCGCGACAGACAGCCCCGAACACTTACAAGAGATCTGATTAGCAAGCAACTATCGCGATTCACTATATTACGACTATTCAAATCGTTTACAGAATCCCAACTAGTCTGTATTGGAGTCTTGGTAAGCATGTACGCACCTCTAGTTGCCTTGTGCGTTCTCCACATGTCAATGTTCCCCATAGGAAGTTTACCTTGGGCACTTCACTTGGGTTGAACGTAGACGTAACTTCTTTATCACAATCTGTGACTCTCTAAGTCTATGCTACTCTTACGCGAGAATTCTCGAACTTCGATTACTCCAAATGCGAATTTGTCAGCTCTCATATATTTGGGGTCGTGGTATTTTCACGAGATAACTTTATCGCTGGTGGACTAACAAAGTCAGGTTAAGCTGATGATACTATCAAAATAACCTATTACAGTCTAGACTGGGTTATCGTCCAATGGGGTTCCACGAAACTTACAATGATGGCAGCGACTTGGCTAGATTAGTCTTAGCAACAAATTTAAAAACTCGCGCAGCTTTCTAGATCGCTTCGTTCTTTTCTCGCAGATTGATAAGGAAATACGAGACATCCATCCTCTATGTGGTTTTGAAGAAGAGTATGTTGCAAAAATAAAAAGTGAAACCGCATGTTACTGAGTCTGGGACTGGATATAAAGAACCTAGCATTACGAATTTCGTCTTGTTTAGCAAGCTGTCTAAACTCGATAATTATGGCCTCATATTGCGTTTCGCTGCTTTGGCGTCTTGAAAAATGGTAACTCGTACTTCATACGACACTAAACAAGTGGAGAGAGCTTTTATTGTGTTTCTCTGTGACCTTGTGACACGACATGGAGCTTATTGTTGTGTATTTTCCTCGACCAAGACGCTTGGTCAGCATCGCGAGTCGGTTTTCGGCTTTAAGCTATCGCGACAGTTCTAAACGCGAGACCCTGTGAATTGATATCACATACTATCATCATATTCAGGATCGGTTCCATAAAAGCTATGATTTAAACCTCAAATACATCATGATGTTACAAGACTTGTCACAACACTCCCTAAACACATTTCACCTCATCACTTGACGTCAAAGACACCATGGCTACTCAACCTGAGACAGATGTCTCCTCTGACTTTCCATTTACTCTAAAGAGTGTCAATATTGCTGGATCAGAGATGCGGTATATCGATACTGCAACATCTCAATCCTCGTCAGCCCCGACTTTGTTGTTTCTTCATGGGAACACCTCCTCATCCTACGTCTGGCGCAACATAATTCCCTTGCTCTCGCATTTTCGATGTGTAGCTCCTGATTTAATCGGTATGGGAGCATCTGCCAAGCCAGCCCATCTCTCATACAATTTCACCGATCACTACACTTTTGTCTCGGCCTTTATCAAAACAGTCATTCCTGACGGGCCAATTGTCATAATCGCCCATGACTGGGGTACTGCTTTGGGTCTCCACTGGGCCTATCAACACCAAGATCGAATTTCTGGTCTTGCCCTGATGGAATTTGTTCGGCCATTCCCGGAATGGAAGGATTTCGGTGATGAAGCAACACGAAAGCATTGGCAGACGTTTCGCGATCCAATTCAAGGACGTCAACTCATCATTGACGAGAATGTCATATTAGACAAGATGATAGTTCACGGAGCTAAAAGGGGCCTCTCAGAGGCAGAGCTCAAGCACTACCGCGAGCCATTCCAGGAGGCCAGCACCCGTGAGGTTATCTGGAAGTGGACAACTCAGATTCCTATTGCTGACGAGCCCACTGATGTCTTTGACATTGCCACTCGGTATGAAGCTTGGATGATCAAGTCTGATATTCCGAAGCTCCTCTTTTACTACGAGGATGCTCCGTTGGTCGATGGCGACAAGATGCGATGGTACCTGAGTCAGATGTCAAATGTTGTAAGCGTGGACGTTGGGGAGGCTGGGCACTTTCTTCAAGAAGATCACCCGAGACGTGTTTCTCAAGAGATTGGGGCGTGGCTCGAGGCGAGATTGAATTTGTAAGGAATGATGCGCGTATCTTACCTCGAGCATCAATCAAGTCATGACATGTTCAATTTATCACGTAGTAGCTGTACTAACTTCGAACTCTGAAAACCCAGCCACAAGACTCAAAGCTTAACCCAGTCTCCATACAAATTCAACCAATTATTTAATGTCAAGTACTCTTAACAATTCTACTATTTTCTTCGCCCAACTTTTCAACTCCTTCAGGCCCAAACGTGAAAGCCAATGCTCTCAAATTTAATCGAGATTCTGCCCATACGACAAAAGACTTACAATTATTATTGAACCCAGTGAGATTCTACTTCTTTCACTTTTGCTATGGCCTCATTGTAAAAGTTGCGAGGGTTGTCTTCGGATGACTAGGGTAGGTTGACGAAACAAGCCATGCTGATGGGCGGAGAGTACACTAATGGTCGGGACAATTCCGCACAAGTTCCGCTACTGACTGTTGCTATAAACTTGAACGATTGGCTATATCGTGAGCGGAATAACCTTTACCCGAGTCAAGGTCGCGTTAGTTTCCAAGATCATCCATATTCGCGCTTACGTTGGAACTTGAGGTTAGCCTAGAAATGCTGAGACGTTAGCTGCACCGTACGTGGAGAACATAAAGACGTAGGATGTTGAACGTAGACAAGGCACTTCAATGAGTCTCGACTGTTACAATGCCAAATTGCTGATTGGTTTAACCTAGCAGAAATGATCCAATTACAATGGTTGGTGGCTACGCACGCCCCTCGCGAGGCTGACTTGCAGATACCCAACAATCTACCGAATTTATTGCGAGAGCCTGATTCAAAATTTGCCTCTTTCATTACCTCCAGCAACAGGGAATACCAAGTAATCCTGCTTGTATCACTAGTCAAGCCTATCGCCGGTTGCAAGTAGCGTTATATCGACTTCATGCCTACTATTTCTGCCTGGTAGTAGATCTCAACATGGATCGACGGCCAAGCTTATCAGGCCACGAGGTCAGCTTGTCCAAACGACTCAAAACAGTCACTCAAGGCTTGGGGAACGTTCCTCCACATGACAGCTATACTGTCGCTTGGATATGCGCACTCCACATTGAGATGGCTGCAGCTCGTGCGATGCTGGATGAAGAATACAACGACCTCCCGCGATATACTAATGATACCAACTCATATGTTCTCGGGACCATTCGAAACCATCATGTCGTTATAGCATGCCTACCGACAGATCAGTATGGGACGAATAATGCAGCAAGCGTTTTGAGCAATATGAAAAGGACCTTCCCCAATATTCAGATTGGCCTCATGGTGGGAATTGGTGGTGGTGTTCCTACTCAAGCTGACATACGACTTGGCGATGTTGTAGTGGGAATACGAGTTATGCAGTACGATCTTGGAAAGAATTTCAATGGAGAGTTTAAGCGAACGGGGGTTCCTAAGATTCCTGATTCTTCTATCCGCACGGTAATCTCGAATTTACGATCGCGACATGAGCTCAGCAGCAGCCGGGTTCCTTCGATATTGACTCAGAAGATGAGCCAATATCCGAATTACGACCTACCGACCGAGCCTGACCGTCTTTTCAAACCCGCATATCACCATGGATTATCAGACCAAACTTGCCGATCATGTGATCAATCGCAACTGGAGACGAGGAAAGTACGACTTTCCAGTGATCCTGTCATCCATTACGGAGGAATTGCTTCAGGAAATCAAGTCATGAAAGACGCTACCAGTCGCGACATCATTGCTAAAGAACTAGACATAATTTGTTTCGAGATGGAAGCTGCTGGCCTGATGGATGTCATGCCGTGTCTACCCATTCGTGGCATCTGTGATTACTCTGACTCGCATAAAGCTAAAGGCTGGCAACGGTACTCAGCCGCAACAGCCGCCGCGTATGCGTATGAATTCTTGGAGGTTTGGGGAGGTGATCTACGGCCAACCGAGACCAGTCATGCTCCACTACGAAGTAAGTCTTTCCAAGCAACCCATTCCGTGAGTAGTTTATTTTGTGACTCACAGTCTGCAGATGAAGACTCCACAGCATACGCACGGCGGAAAGAGATCTTGGAATCCCTCCAGTTCGATGCAATCGACGCTCGTAAGAGTAATGTCATAGTGGCTCATCCAGAGACCTGTCGCTGGTTTCTCAGACATCCTGACTACCTTGCATGGGCAGATCCCCAGAAGCTGTCTCAGCACCATGGCTTTCTCTGGATCAGAGGTAAGCCTGGGGCGGGGAAATCAACCATAATGAAGTTTATCTATTCCGAAGCAAAGAAGCAAGACCGCAAGCAGAAGAGATTGACAGCTTCATTTTTCTTCAACGCTCGTGGCGAACGGCTAGAGAAGACCGTCACAGGCATGTATCGATCTCTACTGTTACAACTGTTCAAAGGATATCCTGATTTGGAAGATGTGCTGGATGATCCAGAATTATTACCTCAGCATCGAGCAGGCTGTCCATCATTAAACGTTTTGAAAGACCTCTTTCGCAATACCATCTTAAAACTTGACCAGAGAGTATTTACTTGCTTTGTTGACGCTCTTGACGAATGCGATGAACAGCAAGCAATGGATCTGGTTGAGTATTTTGAAGGCTTGGCTGAGCAATGTGCGGAAACTGGCGTCCGTCTGCAGATCTGTTTTTCTAGTCGACATTATCCGTACATCGACATAAGGCTTGGCATAAGGCTTATCCTTGAAGATCAAATAGGCCATGCGGACGACTTGGAGAGCTTCATTGCAAATAACCTACGTATCAGGGACCCTTCGCTTCTGGCTGACCTGCAAAGAAAGATGCTTGAGAAAGCAGCCGGAGTCTTTCTGTGGGTAGTCCTTGTTGTCGACGTTCTCAACCAGGAGAATCGCCGTGGTCGCTTATCCTTGAAGAAGCGACTCGATCAGGTTCCCAGTGGATTGAGTGAGTTGTTCAAGGATCTCTTGAGAAGAGATAAGGCCAACATGGAAGAACTACTTCTTTCCCTTCTCTGGATTCTTCTCAGCAAGAAACCGCTGAAACCAGACGAGTACTATCATGCCCTTTGGTCCGGTCTATCATTGGAAGGATTAGCAGACCCCGAGATACCAGAAGTCACTGCAGTGGACGCCGACGATTGTTTCGACCGGTGTGTGATCAGCTCTTCCAAAGGACTTGCCGAGATCACAAAAGCCAAGCTCCCGACAGTACAGTTCATTCATGAGTCTGTTCGTGACTTTCTTGTGAGGGATGGAGGTCTCTGTGAGCTTTGGCCAGAACTTGGCCAGAACTGGGAGAGCCTAGGACATGACCGACTGAAGCTATGTTGCTTTTCCTATATCCAACTAGCCATCCCACAAGACCAAGCCATATGTCCACAAGAGGACTCACAGACTGTATTAGGTACTGTTGATGGATACCCCTTTCTTGGGTACGCTAGCCAGTACGTGTTACACCACGCAGACTTTGCTGGGCATAGTATCTGTCAGCAGGAGTTCTTGAACCAGTTTCCCGTTCGCCTCTGGGCGAGCCTCGTAAACACATTTGAGAAGTTCAAGATTCGCAGATATAGTTCAGAGGCTGGACTGTTATACATACTCGCTGAGAGGGGGCATCCTTCGCTGATTCGCACAAGATTAAAAACTGACACCGATGTTCACTGTCTGGCGCCACGAGATCGATATCGGTATCCTCTGATAGCTGCTATGGCCAAGGGAAACAAAGAGAGCATCCTTGCGTTGTTAGGATTATGTTCAGGCATAGTCGATGGAGTCGATATCTTAAAGGATGTGACGAGTAAAATAGATGCCAATGGTCAAAACTGCACTCCTCTCGCCTGGGCCTGTGCCCAAAGGTACCTGGGCATTGTGAAAGTTCTTGCTCAACAAGGTGCTGCCAAAGAAGAAATCCTTACCCAAGGAAGGACATTGCTCATCAATGCATCAAAAAACGGTCACGTTGAAATGGTGCGCTGGCTGATTAGTCAGGGTATGTACCACCATCAAACTGCCGTCGACGTGGCACTAGACAATAGCCAAGTTCAAGTGGTTCAGTTACTTGTTGATTCAGGAGCTAGCCCTGATTTCTGTGGCCGATCTTGTGGGCCGATACTACACTGGGCTATAAAGCACGGCCATGAAACATTCGCGAGATTTATTCTACGTAAGGGGGCGAATGTAAACACTGCCCACGTTGGTGAGACACCGCTTGGAATTGCATTACGGCTCAATCGACCATGGACATTCATAGAAGAGCTTCTTATCCACGGCGCTGAAATTGAGCACCAAGATGCACATAAAAAAACCCCGCTCATGCGAGTTATATCAAACGATGATCTTGAAGGAGTCAGGTCTCTTATCGAACATGGAGCCGATGTCAACGCCGCAAATGATACTGGCTCGACCGCTCTATTAGTCGCCGCAGCTCATGGACGACCTGAAATCGCTGAACTCCTCCTCAAACTTGGAGCAGATATTCACGCACGAGATGAGAAGGGCGATACCTGCCTCCACTATGTTGCGGCAGGACCGGATAGAGCTGATAACTTGAAGGTAATTGGGCTGCTTGTCAAACATGGAGCGAATGTCAATGCCAGAAATGACTGTTATACTACCCCTCTATTGGTAGCTGTAGCACGTGGAAAGTTTCAAGTGCTTCGATCCCTTCTCATGAATGGAGCGGACATTGACGCACGAGATGAGAAGGGTGATACCTGCCTCCACCATGCAATGAGAAGTGGGCCTGATTGGCCGACATTCCAGCTACTTCTTGCAAAAGGAGCAGTGGCCAACGCTCGCAACCTCAAAGGCGAAACATGTTTGCATTTGATCAGGTTCCATGGCCACCCCATTTCGCAAGATGCGTTGCAACTACTCTGTAACTATGGAGCAGACGTCAATGCCCGCGATAATGATGGCAACACGCCTTTGCATCTTGCAGCATCCTGGGGCCTTTTTGAAATTGCATGTAATTTACTTTCTGCGGGAGCAGGGGTCAGCCTTCGTAATCATAAAGGCGAAACACCACTCTATAAGGCATTGGAAGGAGATAGGGCAAGTGTCGTAGAGCTGTTGACGTGGAAAGGGGCACGTGTAATGGGCACCTAAGTTGCATTTCGAAATTTGTTGCCAAGGACTAGCTTCAGTCTGTTGCATTTACCATTCTTATAGATCCCATAACTACTCTATCTGTGTCTACTCAGAGTATCCCGACTTTATTTGATAGGCTTTGGCGGAGAGCAATATGATTGTGCTGTAGTATCGTGACAGCCAACAACCGCCGACCTTAGGGTAGGGTAGCTAGGGTGTCGGGCCGGTCCCGAGGGTGCATTTGCCGAGATCGACACCAGGATTGCCCAATCCGAAGTTGAGCGGGTCTAGAAATTTAAGCCAGAGCTCTAGAAATCAGTGTCTTTATTTCCTGCACTTGATCTCATCAGCCTCATGTAAATAGATGACACCGGACCTAAGTTATCCTCAGACTTTTCACTGCCGATTGTGGGATAATTTCTAATCGCCCATTATGCTGTCCTTCCTACGTTCAACTCAGCCGCCGCGCACCAATAACGCGGCCAACAACCCAATTTCCTATGATGCTGGCCGTTCGTCCGTCACATTCGCCAGACCAAACTCAGACTACATCATGACGCATCGCATTCCACCAACCACCAAACAACATGGCGTCTCAATCGTCGCTCCCCCATTCCATTATCATATTCATCAAGACGAATTCTTCAACGTTCAATCCGGCATCGGCCATTTCTACCGCGGCATCGCCAAAGAGCCCTTTGCCGTGCTCTCTGACAGGCCAGATGGTCAGCGCAAGGCGTCTGTTAAAGCGGGACGATATCATCGCTTTGAAAATGCATCCGAGACGGAGGATCTAGTCGTTGATATTCATCTGACGCCCGAGTCTTATGAAGATGAGCAGCGATTCTTTCGGAATTTCTTCGGATATCTGGATGACTGCAGGGAGGCGGGAAAGCCACCGAGTTTCTTCCAGTTAATGGTATTTTTACATGATGGAGATACACCGCTTGCAGTACCAATGCCGTGGGAATGGCTCGGCAAGATTGCCAGTAGACTGTTGCTCTGGGGAGCGGCGTTTTGGGGACGGTTCATTCTGGGGTACAAGACGACATATCCTGAGTACTATGAAGGAACGAAATCAAGATAGATAAACCGTCAAGAATTCTTTGTGGAGCTTTATTCCTGCGTTGAAATACTGTTTCCTTTCTTACTGCCTTGATCGTTCGTGACAGCTCGTTGTGACTGACCGATATCGGAATACCGTTCCGCCGAGCGGGTAATGCACCACTCGCCCCGCATTCTCGTATCACTACCTGATCGAGAGGTTTATGACAACACTCTGGACCACATAATGTCATATGTAGAAGGGTTCTCATTATTACGAATAGTTTCTCATTAAAAACATCCTAGTTCCTTTACCTTTTCCCATATTCTGCACACAACTATGGTCTCTCCACTCTGGTCCTCGGTTCCTTGGGTCGAATCTGGTCCTGCCTGGCATAAGCGCCGCACCCCATACACAGAAAATGCAAACTACCTACAGACCTTTGACATTTGGATACCCAAGACAACTGATGCTCAGTCCCTTCCAGACACAGAGTACGTCCCTCGTGGCCAAGGCCCCTGGGTCATCTATATCCACGGAGGTGCATGGCGAGATCCACTAGTCGACTCTTCTTCCTTCGAAGCTACAGCCCTCAAACTCTTGAGTGACCAAGACAGACCGATTGCGGGAATTGCTTCCATCAACTACCCACTTTCAAGCCACCCCCATCACCCAACGCATCCAGCACCGCCGCGAGATCCTTCCGAGTCTATTGACATTGCTCGTACAGCTAAGCACCCTGATCATATCATTGCCGTACTCTCGGCGATTGCATATTTGCAGGATGAGCTTGGTGTCGCTCACGATTATATCCTCTCAGGTCATAGCTGCGGTGCAACATTGGCATTCCAGACAGTCATGAACCCAGATAGATGGGCGACTTCAAGTTCGGCGCTCAACGTCAAAGTGAAGAAGCCCAAGGTTATTGCTCCTCTGAACGGGTTGTATGATCTGGCCCACTTCATCGACAATCCTCCACAATCCCACAAACACCTCCAGCCACTCTATACAGCCTTCACGAAAAATGCCTTTGGAGACGATGAGGCTGTTTGGAAGGCCATCTGCCCAACCATCGTCTCAGACTGGTCGGAAGAATGGCCCGAAGGAAAGACCGTAGTTATTGCGCAGAGCAAAGACGATGGTCTTGTTCCGTATTCGCAAACGGAGCTTATGAAGGAACATCTGAGAGAGCACTCGAAAGTCGAGGTGGTTGAGATGCAAGCCAGTGGCGATCATAATGATCTTTGGAAAAATCCAGACGAAATAGTTGAGATTATGAAGCGAGCCGTTAGTTATTGTGCCAACGCTTGATGTATTTATTCATCAAATTAGATCCGACCGTTTCCTTCCCAAGCCTGATAGTATATCCCAGTCTATACGGCCTCGACAAAAGTGTCATCTCTTTCATCGCTTCACTAATGCTGATGGAAGCTTTTTTCAGACCTGCAACAAACACATTCCATAGCAGAAAGACAGCTTAACATCGGCATGGATCGTTCTCTCGGCCCGCCCGGCCCCTAACGTCACTCGGGATGTGGAGCCGCCACCATGGGGTACGAATTAAGGTTGCTTGTCAGTGAAGGAGAAATACCAAGAAACATCCACCGCTGATTTTGTTCACGACATTGTTTCAGTAACATATGTGACAACTTGAAGTAGCCAGTAAAGAGTCTATCAATTGATCTATTTCTTGCTTTTCCTAAGGCCAGACCACGACCCGAGGTGAATGACCTGACTCCATGACGCTGTTGTCTCAATCAGTTACTCGAAGAGGTCCCCTGCATGGGGTGGATCCTTGGACATCGAATGTTACGGCGCATGCTGGATGAAATTTTCAGAACATGGCTTGATCAAGGGAGAGATTCCATGACTTGCATGTGAAGCGAGATCAAATAATTGATATATAAGTCAGATCTTTTCTTCCAGAGCATCTATTCTTCTGCTTCTCCATCTTCCGATACACTGACTCTCAGCTCAATACTCCTTCAACTACAGTTACTCGATCATAATGAAGTTCTCCGTCTCTCTTATCGCTCTTTTCGTTACTGGCATCGTGGCCACTCCTGCTCCCGCTACACCGAAATGCAAGAGTGTAAGTTGAGTTGAACATGGCTTTCAGCTCCTCGATTTAGTTGACATAATTCTGTAGAATGAAACGTACAACAGCTGCGGTACAGCCTGCCCCAAGACCTGCGCCGATCCCAACCCCCAAGGTTGTGTCCAGATGTGTGTTGCTGGATGCTTCTGCAATGCCGGCCTTCTTCGAAACAGCGTACGTATAGTTTGAGAGATTAGCGGCCTATACTAACGGAAACTATCAGGCCGGAGCTTGTGTCTCGCCCAGCCAGTGCTAAATACTTTGCATACTTTGCAGACGAGATAGTTGGAGAGCACTAGGCCACTCCCTCAAAATTTGGCTCTGGTTGGTTCTAAAAGTGGTTTTTGTGTAGTATGCACTGTCCTGTAGGCATATTACACATGTGTGTATTACTATTTAGTGTATCTTAAAATTTAAAGTTTTGAGGCTTGATAAGAATGTGTCAGATACTTGTTGGTTTTGCATTGCTAAGTGTCTCAATGAAGAAGCAGTTGAGGACTCCCATGGTCAGATCTGGTGTATAATGTAACTTGACGTATAACATGTCTTAGTCCATGCGGGTCTTTCCTTGTTCTCGATGGTGATATTTCCTTGGCATACAACTGACATCTGAAACATCGGGTCACATCCGGCTCAAAGTATGCTGTGTAACCTCAAGAAAATTCTTGCGCCTGTTACCAACCTCTCTTTCAGCTGCCAAGGTCGAGACAACACCCTTTCCATAATGAAGGGAGCAAAGGACACCTTGACGAAGTCAGACTTGAACCATTGATAAATTACCTGCGATCCAATTTAATAAAACTCTTCTACATCTGTCTTTCAGTTATCACCGGGTGAAATAAGATACATAGTAATTTTACAACAGCATCCAACCGAACACTGCTTCGACTCTTATTGGTGTTCTCGCCACTCATCCATCATCTAGTTTTACCCTGCATAAGAACTGATGGCAAAAGTGCAATGTTTCATGCTGGCACTCGTATTCGCATTCACTGCATTGGCAGATCATGTTCCACATTGTCAAAACTATTTCATGCCATGACATGTTGTCTACTTAATCCTCAATTCTAGGCCAAGTACCCAAGTCTGGACTGTGACATGGTTTCATTGTTGAACTTTCCTCAATTCTCCGAGTCAATGTCTGCATAGCATGCATGCCTTCTTCGCTGCTTAGCTTGTACCCTCCTTCACATCAGGCTTTCGGCCCCAGACCACTTTCTGGCGATGGTAAGCATGAGCCTTGCCAGTACGCAGCTCACGACGAAGATGAGCAATATAGACTTGAATCTCATCCTTTGTCCAGCCGAGAGTATGAGCCATGAATAGAACGGCTCCTTCTGAGTCAGTCTCGAGGCCATACTGCGTATATCGTCCCATTTCCTTCATGGTGGGGTCTTTTGGCCAGGACCCGACGGGGCACTAATGATTGTCAGCTTTTGATCCTTTCAAATGTCTTTCCTGTCAAGACCTGATCTTACCTTGAACTCGAACTCGTGTATATCAACAAAACCAGCTTTCTCCATCTCTCTCTTCTGCGTCTCATCTTCAACGACAGTAAAGCTTGCACCAAGCTTTTTTCCTCCTTCAACAAAGAATTTCCCCCACTGTGCCATAGCTGAATCTTTCTTCAAACTTCCATCGTCGCTGGTAATTGTTGAAGAGGCCTCGTGGCTTTCAATCCAACCTCCAGGTTTCAGGCAACGGAATGCCTCACTGTAAAGGTATTCCCAGTCTCGAACGCTACCAACTAGCCACCTGATATGGACAAAGTCAATTGAGTTAGGTTTGAGAGTCCACTCTCTGGTACAGTCTTCAATTTCGCTGCAATGTTATTAATATAGCGGTCTCTCAGGATCAATGCCAAGGCTTAATGTCGGGGTATAATGGACTCACAATTGGAGGTTTGGTGGGACCCAAGATGGCTGGATTGGAGATAGGTCTGTTCCTACAACATTTACGTCCGGATGTTCGTCGGCAAAGTCACTAGAAATGTCAGCAAAGGCATCACTTCCTATCCATATCTTAATACTGACATAGCCCAGATACCTATTATTCACAATCAGCAAGGCATTTTACATTGCATTCCTCAACATCTGGCTTACCTGTTCCTGTTCCAATATCGACAACAGACTGCCCTGTAAGTCTTTGAACTGACTTTTGATCAAGGATGGACTATACCTTGATTTTATTCACATCTAAAGGTGCAAGAAAAAGCTTTCCTCCGATACCGAGAGTAAGAGTATGGTGGCTATAATGTCAACACGCTGTATGCGCCTCTAACAAGTAAACCTACTTGAGATCCATCAACTCATTCTGGCTTTCATCGTTCGCGCCCCTATAACGTTTGGATTAACTATTGTGACCGCTTGATAGCTGTAATTGGAATTCCTACCAATACTGGGCATTGCCTTGCTCACTATGATATGATCGACCATGAATAGTCCTATAGTGTAAAATACTGGAGCTGATTGAAGCAGTGGAAGATTCATTATCAGTACCGAGGGATGAATCGTTGTCGGTCTCGTCGTCTTGGGGTGGACCCTGTCATAATACGATAAGTATACACAACTACACGGGAATGGCAAAACAACCTGCTGGGCCCAATGCTGAGGAGGCAGAATACCCGTATCGTGAGCGTCCTCGGGGGCGTCTTGAGGCATATTGGCAATAATGTTGCGGGATGAAGTAGCTTGCGAAGTTGCGATAGATTGTGTAACAATAAAGCACAAAATAGGATGATTTGGCGTTGCAGTTGTGGGAGATTTATTCTTGTATTTGCGGCACGGTAAATACCAGGGTTACAGTGGAAGAATGAAAGTCCTGCGTATCGTGAGGGTTTTGCCAAGACCTGTTGGTTAGAGGTGCATAAAAAATGGTGGGTAAATCCAGTAAATTATTCATGGATAAGATAAAACACCACTCTGGAGTTTCAGTGTAAAGGTAACCAGGATAAACAAAGCTTCTTTCGTGATCCTTCGACATTCTCATAACGGCTAAAAAGGAGGATGGAGAAATATAGATTCCATCGAGCTTTATCTAGCACTTCATTTTTATTTCCTTTCGAGATAGAACATAAACATTTGTCTATATTATGCTGAGGATCGTGCTGAATTGAATACCCCGCTCCCAGCGAAACTAATTAGCCAGTATCATTCGTGCAGGACATGACATGGGCTACCAACAGCCGCTCATGATTGGGCTGCAACTCCCCAGAGGACCCATTTGTCTCACTCATATCATATCTCAAAACAAAACAACACGACTCTACAGCATCATCTCATCACACTGTCCAGCGTGGCTTCCGTATACGAAGCCATCGACGACTCAAATGTTCGTAACTGGCATGACTCTAGTGCTAATAACAGCAGTAGAGTGGTAGTGTTCCTGTTCGCACGACTCGCCTACATGTTACACCATCCAAAAGTCTTCAAAGATTTTCTGACCTCGAGTCAACCCCGGAATCTTATGAGATGGGACTTTATACAGAAGAGGAATCATGTTAAATTCACAAGTGCAGAGAAATGCCGAGAGATCTGGGTTGGGAATGCGAATGATTCTAAAGTAGATTGGGACGAAGTGAAACGTTATCGAGAACCTGCAGAACAAAGTGCTAACGAGGATGATGAGCCACCTGGTTCTGGGGAACACGAAGACAGCCAGGAGCAGGAAAGAAGAAGAGAAACGGGAGAGAATGCTGCAGGCAGATTGACAACAAGACAGAAAGGCGATGGAGGAGAGGAGTCAAATATATCCGAAGATCCCGCAACTGAAAGTTAAGGATACTATTTGGGTACTTCAAGACGCGTCATAACCGTTAAACCTTCCTATCTAGGTAACTCTTGTCTAAAACGGCTCGGATATCTAATTTTTTTCCCCTTTAACAAAATCCCAGTCTATCGCTCATCGATCATAAAGAAGGGAAGTCAGCAAGCTGAAGTCCTTGAATCTTAGCCTCGGCAGCAACTATCAAAGGATCTATAAACTCCTTGATACAACATTCATGCCGAACAAGATTTTGTGGAACATCCTTGTCGTCACTTTTCAGAGACGCCGATGGAGTCGCAGAATTACTACTGGCAAACGGACTAGAAGCCGGTTTCGTAGAATTACTACTGGCAAACGGACTAGGAGCCGGTTTCGTAGAATTACTACCGGTAAACAGACTAGAAGCCGGATTTGTAGAAGTTGTAGTTTGAGCTACAGTTGGGGCGCCGAATAACCCCGAAGGTGCCCTAGGAGGAGCGTTACTTTGAGCAGCAGTGCGAGTAGCGAAGAGTCCACTAGAAACTGCATTGACAGCAGGCGTGCTTTGGGCTACCGTTGGAACACCGAATAAACCTCCAGAAACGGGCGCAGGGGCAGGAGGAGCACCCCAGACACTTTGAGTAGGTCGAGCAGCTGGGGTAGGTTCTGGAGTCGGCAGAACGGGAGGTAGCTCATAGAGACGCCATGTGCCAGAATATTTTCCCGCAGCAGTGTCTTTTGAAGAGCTGAAGTGTCTTGGGAAGTGTACGCTTTGCAGGGACTCGATGACTGAGTTGAGTGTGAAAGAAGAAAACGGTGCGACGGGTGGTGGGTATAGCTTTGAGGCTTTCATGGTCTGGAGTAATGATCCAAGAAGCATTGCTCTACATCCTTGACTACAACCCACTTTATCTTCAAGAAGGTCTTTTTGGAGCTTATCCAAGCCATTGATAAGATCTTGAAAGATAGTGATTCTGACTTTCTCAATACGGTCTACTAAGATTAGCAAAGGTCATTCATCGTTGCCGGCAAACTTACTCAGAATATCCTCTCGTATCGGTAGATCGAAGGTCGGAACAACCTCGCTACTGTGCCGAATAGCTATTTCGGTGCATGTCCGGAATAGCTTGGCTCCCTCAAAAACAAACGAGATGAGAATGAGCTGAGAAATCGTCTTATCCATGCTTTTCGGGAATGTGTAAAAGAAGCCAAACGACATGAGCCACATATGACCGAAGAACAATATGGCATCGCTACATTCAAGATCATCGACGATAGAAGCGATCGCGGCGAGAAGATCCGAACTAACAGATTGGGGAACTGCACGTGTTCTGCCATGGATAACGTTCAATACGACCTTGAACGCCTCAGCGTCAAAGACACTTCCAAAGTTCCAATGATACAAGCCATCGGATTCTTTTGAAGCCTCTTTAAAGTTGCTCGAAAATAATCTCGCAGCACGTCGGGACGCAAGTGTAAGGTGTTTCTTTGAGCATAGAAATTGGTGTTGGACCAGTTTTTCAGCAGCTTCAGAAGAGGTAGTGGATGCAGTCGAAGGGCGATCTTGTTTGACTGCGAGAGTGACTAGAGTATCGCCTTCAGGGTCGATTTCGATACGTTTTGTTGTCATTTTTGCTGGGCTGTGAACTTGTCTTGTCAGGCAGCAAAAGTGAAGATGGTCGGTCGGTAAAGGAAAATATCCCGTTTTGGCGCGTACCTGGCGGTAAAATGGTGCTCCACATATACTTGCCAATCATAGCCTGCCGCCTGGCAGAGACAGCGTGTAGGGATCCACTAATAATTCTGATAACAATCTGCCATAGATATGATATTATCTAGCTACCCTGGATGATGATAAATATTGCAAATGTTGTCTGTTGTACAGTCCCTATATAGTCGCAAACGTGATATTGCCTCCGACATCACCCTGATTAACCCATGTCTTATTTCCAAATACATTGTTGGTCAAGTTGCGTACACTTGAACTTTGTTGATCTGTTCTTAGGTTAGCTTGCTTTGGAAAAACAAAAATGAGGCCTCCTACTTGACTGGACAGCTCCATCCGCAACTGAATATCGACCAAGGATAGCCTTGGCGACTGATGCAGCTGTGGCTGCAGCAAAATCTTGCCACGACTTATTCTTGTGACTATCTGCATAGTCGCATATGCCTTTGATAACTATGCAAGGCACTTCATCCCAGGCACCAGCACCTTCCATCTCAAACGCAATAAGGTCGTGTCTTTCAGCAAGGAAATCTCGATCTTGTCCGCTTTTTATCACTCTATTTCCAGAGCCAATGCGGCCGATAAAAATTTCTGGGTAGAAGTCGGCGCCGTACTCAAGATCCTCTGAACGCTGTCGTATGATCAACTCAGAGTCGTTGCATCCGGCCTCGAGGCACGAGCCCTTGGAAACCGACTCGCAGAAGCTATCATTGCTGCATAAGTTGCAAGAATTCCGATGTTTGTGCAAGTAATCAGGCGGATAAAGTTTGTCCTCTTGAGCGCCGAGATATCGATAATTGGCTCGGCGTCGTTTTTTCTTTGCAATTTCTTGTAATTGTTTGAGGTATGTCGCAGCGTCATCTTTCAGTCTTTCCATCATGAATTCTGTTTCGAAAGATGCTAGTAAAGTCCGTATATCTTTATTAGCTCTTCCAAGACTTTCCTCAGCTGTACTTTTGACAGCGAAATGTCCAGAATATTGCCTTCCAAAGTCATATTGAACGACAGATTTGCTCACTATAACGTCGCCAAGAAAGGCGTCCGTACCGTCGATGCGGGGTATGCCACCACAGATACCAACAAGTAGCGCAAGTCTAAGGCCAACGTAGCTTGATCGCATGCTAGCTATCGCTGCGGCAGCGTTGTTTGTTCCCATACTCGGGAGGATAGCTAAGACAACATTGTGATTTCCAACGCGCCCGGTGATGTATGTGTTTGTATCTCCTTCGGATCGTCCGTAAGATTCGTTTGCGTCGTCCCAAAATTGATCGAATAATAAGGCGACAGCATCAGCCTCACGAGGCAGAGCGCATACTATTGCGATTCGGAAGTTGCTTCGGTCGTTGGGACGATCCGCTGAAGCCATCATGCTTGCCATGGTTTTTGCAGAGATGTGAGCTGAGAAGGCAGGGCATTGAGCTTACAGCCTGATCCTGCTTGATCACGTGAGTTAGTCAAAGCGGTCACCATGTTTTTCGAAGAAAAATATCGGTGTATTGAGACAGGCACCGTAATGTATAAAAATATGCTATAAATAAAGTATTGATTTCGAAAACAAATAGCAGAAAGATTACTAATTAAAGCATAATATATCTAAGTAGCACGAGAACACCAACTAATACCGGTTTCAATTCAAATAAGATCCATAGTGCAAAATTCACTATCAATTTCCCATTTCTTACGTCTTAGAACAAGTTCCTTGTGTTCAAGACGGCACCAGTTCCCAGTGGACACTTTCTTCGATGCTCTTGGATCTGCACTAATGCCAAAGCCACTTTCGAGTTCTAGACATCTGAATAGTTCAAACTTGCTTCCATGAACCTCTCAGACAACGAGAACAAATATGTCATCTGGAATCTTTTCGTCTTCATAGCGCTCCATAAGGATACAGAGTAGTTGCGGAGGTTGTTTCGTTCAGGATACTACTTTTTCCTCATCTAATGGCTGTTGCAGATTCACGGGGATCATAAACTGCACGTCACCATGTATCCCATCTTGATGCAAAGGCCAGGCAAATAGCCGAGGTTTTCTGTTCTCAGAGATAATACTGTAGTTTGCTGGAAAGATCTTTGTCTTCAATTCAATGACATTTGCCCTCTGTGGTATGATGTTCTTCAGGCTTTGTAGCTTGTTGACTTTGATATAATCTTGCTCTTAAGGACAATAGCTGCCAGCAGCGATTGTATCTATGATGATCTACGCTTCTAAGTCATTTACATAATTTCGGACTGAGATCAAGCATAAAAGATCAGAGGAAACGCACTTCACCGCTATGATCGCTGCCCTCACTTTCGTGCCATTCGGGACCCTTAGAACCCATATGAACAAGCATCCGTCCATGGCGATCCATCCACTGGTCAGGCAGGTACCCACTCATAGTACGACAAAGAATAACCATAAAGCCCTCCTTCTCAATACTCCTAAAATTAGGTCTCACCTCATTGAACCACTTACATGGCCTACACATGTCGTCTGCCAGCGGCATAGTAGCACAAGAGGTGCAATAGCTCAGCGGGGCACAGAACCAGTCATCTGGCTCTGGTCCATGAAGATCTTCAAGTCGCATGCAAATCAGCTCAATCTCCAAACCGCCTTGAGGCACGATATGAGGTTCCCAGTGGTCACAGAGTGCCATGATTGGGCACTCGTCATCAGGGTGGCGAAGATAGAATGTTATGTAAATGTCGGGACGGTCTTTACTAAGCTCCAGAGCGTGAAGTAAAAAGCTTTGCGAGGTATATGTTCTTGGGGAGCGGCTAAGCCAGTGATGTTCTTCCTCGTCGTTGGAGGTGACGGATGTCTTGTTTGGGGGCTGGACTGCCATTCTGACCGTAGAGAGGGTGATTGGTGATGGTGGGTGTTCTTTAATTCTTTAATTGATTGACGGTTCTGTTGCTCAGTCGTTGAATGTTTATGAAGCAGGATATTGACCATTACTTCAAACAGACCTTCCGTGACTTAAATAAATTTCCGATCACTCTTGATGTTGCCTGTAGCACGGAGACCTTTCTGGCGAGTATTATTGTATGTCTTTGTCCACATAGTTGTTCGTTGAGAACAAAGTCGATCCCCGAGTCACTGTGCATGTCCACTTCAAAGCAGGTTATTCAGCTTATAAACAATGAAAGCTACGCATTATTCGAACGATGAAGTTCTTTGTTAAGCATATTGCGTTTCTTCCACTGCACTGACTTATCCTACACTGACCTTTCGTTATTCAGCACTTTGAATGAATATTGGCAACTAGCAGCTAGTCCAGAAAAATCGTAAATTAAAGCTGAAAGTTAAAAATCGACAGTTCAGGTGCTAGCGTCGCAACGTCCAATCTTAGCTGTGGCGACATGATCGTAGTCATGCTAGCCTAGACTGTTGGTGCAAGGTCCACGTTTCTGAGTAGCATCAAAGTTAGGATAAGGTTATAAGCACAATTGATGAATTTGTCTAGCACATACGACCAAAGGTAGAGGAAAATACGGGATNNATCCCCGCTGTTGTATGTTTTCTTTTTGCTATCTAGAAATCCAGCTATGAGCCGCCGATATAATGACTTCAAAGTCTGGCTCTAAAAGTCCTTTTTTGCATTGGCAGAGTACCTGTGTTAGTCTCAGGCTGAAGCGCAGTCAGCACATCTCGCTAGTTTCTATGAATATAATCGTGGAGCTAAACCTCTCGGGGGTGTAAGATATTAAAGGAACGGAAAGAAGACGCCGCTGCCGCAGAATTCTCCCATAAACAGACCGGTATATATGCTGGCCACACTTGCAAAAGACCTTCAGACCGTAGCTATTCATCTTCCTCGTCATACCCAAGACGTGTAGACCCGAAGTCCCACTCGATCTTTAGAAGCTCGTTCAGCGGAAGCATTGCCCCTTTCAATATATCCTCAGGCCCCTTCCTCCACCGTCGATCAAATTGTGGATCTCTCTCCTCAAGTGACATCTTACTGGCTGCTCTGAGGTACGCAGATATATCTGGAGATCGTATCCTGCTGACATCCCAAAAGACATAACCAAGCTGCCGTAACGCACTGAAGTAACATCCTGTGGACACAATAGGCTGGGATATAGTGGCAATATTCTCGGCCTGTATGACAGAATAGTAGCCAAGACCGCCATCGTCGTAGCCTTCTAATTAAACCCATATGGTCATTCCAATACCCCAACTTGGACGATTGCAAATCTTTCTTGCTAACAACAATTGTCCCTCTACCTACGTGAAGCGTCTCAGTTCTATTTGTTTAACCTCGCTTACACATATTGAGCATCATCTAGAACTCCAAGATTGTCAGAGTGAATGCCGTCGTAGTGAAACAAGTCACCAAACCTTCGACTGTTCTCGTCACCGTTGATCCTCCGATGAAACTATCCGCTTCTTTAAAACAAACAGCGATGATCCAAATCTCTATACCAAAGAGGCATATGTCGGACTGCAATCCAATGTAGGCAGTGAGTCCAATTACTTGGGCACCTTTTACATAAGCACGATGTCTCCTTCGGTATTCATCCGAACAGCGGCGAGTTGGAAGTTATATCGGGTCCTGGCCAGTCGGCCAGAAAGCTTATTTTCAATTCACCTGCTGGCTCAGACAAATGTACTAACTTGACAGTCGGCCCTAAGGACATAGCCGCGGCCCCCGGCGCTCGGTCTGTAGTTTGCAAGATCGATGCAGACAGTAACAATATTCTGTTCTGTACTTCGGGTGATAACAGTCGCGGCGCTCTGTTTCTATGTTCTGGAAGGTTAAATTTGGCCCAGAATGGAATCGATGTGGGAAACTTGTGTTCTGGTAGCTTTTCGTTGTTTACGATTCGTGGAGAATATATCTGAAGCCTGAACAGCTTGGTGTTAGTGACTATGATATGCTAATTTGACAGGTCAGACAATTTGGCGATTTCAGACGTCATTTGTGTCTTGGAATTTAGAGATAAAATGTTACAGCTGTCCGTCTGAACATGCTTTCCAGTGGATTGCTTGTGTTGAAAAGAAAGCCGAAGGATGACCCAGGTCTATCGACAACATTCAAAGAACCTAGAAGAAATATGACTCCATTGGATGGCTTGGGCATTAGTGTTTTGCTTTGGTTTGTCTGTCCTCTTTCGGTGTTGTTATTTTATAGGCATATGTCAAGTTGGGGTATCGTTGTACTGGTACGCTGAAGCAACAACCACATTTCTCCCAGCAATCGCATGCTAGAGTACAATGAACTAATTCGAAGCCTGCTGTGCTCTCTCATACTCCCTTAAGCTCCCATTTGCTCTCGGCGCCGGTGTACTATATCCTTCCCCATTCATCCTCTTACCCTCGACCGCATCCATTGCGTTCCCATCCACTGGTCCGTAGCCTCCTCCACCTGGTGTACACATCATGATCCTGTCTCCATCATGTATATCAACCTCCTTTCCACCACCAATGTTGATCCATCTTACCGTCCCATCCTGCATCTTCCTCCCAAGGTAATTCACTCCCCTCACCGCATCTTCACCACCAGCCATCCCATACGGACTCGTCACACGTCTTTGCGACAGCACCGAAGCGTGACAAGGTTCCGTAAATATAACTTCTCTAATGACTCCATCACCGCCTCTCCACTGACCCTTACCGCCCGAATTGGGCCGCAGACAGAATTGATTCAACACAACGGGGTACCGCTTCTCCATGATTTCTGGATCAGTGATCTTTGTGTTTGTCATATGAACATGACTTCCACTGTAGCCATGCCATCCAGGACCCGCACCGCATCCACCAGCAATAGTCTCACCATACCCATAACCTGGAATAAACTCGTTCTTTATTTTGTCCCAACCACCAACTCCAAAGGACAAAATATTCATACAGCCATGGCTAGCTGCACAGGCACGGAATGCTTTGAGGATTACGTCTGTGATGCGTTGTGAGGTAAGAGGGTTTCCAGCGCAAACGGCTGCGTTGCTGGACGGGTTGAGGATGGTGCCCTCAGGGACGATGACAGTCACTGGTTCCATGCATCCTTCGTTGAGGGGTATGTCTGTACCCACGAGACACCGAAGGACGTAGAGGATTGCAGAGTGCGTAATAGCAAGTGGCGCATTGAAGCAGTTAAACGTCTCCAGTCCAGTACCCGTGAAGTCAAATGTAGCTTCACCTTTTGCTCCATCAATCGATATAGTCAGTCGTATTGGACTTCCGTCATCTTGGTAGTCGATTGCCGCAAGCGGTAGTTGGCCAGCAAACTTCTTCGCCGTTCTCTTCAAAAGATCTCTAACAGCAATCTCGGCCGTCTTCTTCACAGCTCTCATGTAAAAAAGCACTGTAGCGCGTTCGTATTCTTGGAAAAGCCCACTGATGAGATTAATGCCTTTCTGATTGGCGGCAACCTGAGCCTTGAGATCCGCAATGTTATCGTGGATCCGTCGCGACGAGCTGCAGCCGGGATACGACCCAGGAACATCGATGAAATGATGCTGCACCCCTTCATCATCGAATTTGCCTTCAGAAATGATCTTCCATTGTTCAAAAGCAGCGCCTTCTTGATACAACTCCACCGAATTAGAGGGCATAGATCCTGGTGCAATACCTCCAATCTCAGCGTGATGAGCGCGAGCTGCCACGAAGAAGTCGATAAACTGCCCTGATACATCAAACACGGGAGAGATGAGCGTAATATCGGGTAGATGGGTGCCACCAGCAGCAGGATGATTCGTTGCAATAACATCGCCAGGATAAAGATTCCCTTCCCAATATTTCATCGCGATCTTAACAGCCCGTGACATTGAGCCGAGATGAACAGGTACATGAGGCGCATTAGCCGTCAAAGAACCATCACCGTCGAAGATTGCGCATGAAAAGTCTAGTCGTTCTTTGACGTTTGTGCTGATGGATATTTTCTGAAGGGTTCGACCCATATCTTCTGCGATACTCATGAAACGATTGCCAAAGATGGCTAGTTGGATTGGATCCACTACCTCAGAGCTGATGGAAGTGTCTTTTTCAGTAGCGGAAATGTCAACTATGACATGGCGGTCAAGAATAGTTGCGGTTGAAGAGGGCGTGACGAGGATGGTTTGTGTCTTGTCGAGAATTATGCCAGGACCATTGACTTTGGTTCCAGGTTGGAGGTCGTCTAATGCGAGAATAGGCGTTGATTGCCACCCGTTCTCAAAGTAGACCTTTCTGTTCGCCCAAGGTTGTGATTTGATATCCGTTGAAGTGACATCCTTGAGATCATCTTGAAACGACCTCTCTTCCAGACGAAGTGTTGAGCCACTGCTTCTAACACGAACGTCGTCTACCATGACCTTTCTCGATTTATCGATGAAACTGAACTCACGAAGATGAACCTCGGTAAACTTTCTCAACACCGAGGATCCTGTATCCTCAGCCGAAATGGGGATCATGAGCTGACTATCAGATCCCTGATACCTCATATTCAGAAACTTCTCAGTTTGAATAGAGCTCATTTCAATGCCTTGAACCACAAGTGCAGCTTCAGCTTCAGCAGTCAATACCTTCAATCTCTCTTCAAAGTGAGACCCAGTCTCATTCTCGTACACCGTGGATGAAGGCTCTTGTCTTTCTTCGACAACATCGGCGAGGGCAATTCCATACGCTGATAGAATAGACGAGTACTTGTGTATGACAACTCGCTTGATCCCAAGTGTCTGTGCAATGTCACATGCATGTTGACCTCCTGCGCCGCCAAAACTGGCGAGATTGTGAGATGCTGTATCAAAGCCACGTGCATCTGTTAGAGCACGGATAGGTTTGGACATGTTGATGTTGGCGACTTGTAGAAAGCCCAAGGCGACTTCTTCAACACTCATTTCTGCTCGAGTCCCCCGGATCTCATCATTGATCCTCTTCGTCAACTCTTCAAACTTCTCCCGTGTGACATCTGCACCCAGAGGTTCATTCTCGCCTGGTCCAAATATCTTGGGAAATGTTTCAGGTAGAATCCTTCCCAGAATAAGATTTGCATCGGTGACAGTAAGAGGACCGCCTTTGAGATAACAAGCTGGACCGGGATGTGCACCAGCTGATTCAGGCCCAACAACAAACAATCCATTTCGAAAGAAAAGAACGGATCCACCACCTGCCGCAACAGTGTTGATGTCAAGTTGAGGGCAGTTGATATATACGCCCGCTGTCACAGAGTTGGTGATATACTCATACGACCCATCATATCTCGAAACATCTGTCGAAGTCCCTCCCATATCAAAGCCAATAACAGGTCTCGGCTTAACTCTCTCAAAGCACGTCCTCGCGAATCCAACAACACCACCAGCAGGGCCAGAGAGAATAGCTCGAAGACCACTGAACTTGTTATAGCTTACCAGTCCACCATCAGACTGCATGAATTCCATACGTGTATATTTCTCAGACCCAGGTTTGAAACCGTTGAGAAAACCGTTGATGTAGTCCTTTGTGATCGGAGTGAGATATGCATCTGCTGTTGTTGAATATGCGCGATTGACGAGTTTGATGACAGGGAGGAGAGAATGTGAGAGAGAGACATTTTGGAAGCCGATGGTTGAGGCGAGTTGACCGATGCGCTTCTCGTGGTTTTGGTAGTTGTAGCCGTGGATGAGACAGACTGCGATACTTCGAAAGCCCTCTTTGTAAAGGTCTTGAAGTTGGGCCATGACAGCTGTATCATCGAGTGGTTTCAGGATGCGAAATACCTCGCCTGTGACACCAGTCTTGACTTCCTGCCCATCGATTCTCTCAACAAAACTTCGCTCGAGTGGATCTTCCGCGTAAGCTTCGTGAGTAACTCTCTCATCGACTTCAACAACTTTGTCGTACAAAGCACCTGGCTTTCTGACATTCAAGTCAAAAAGATCAGGCCTCGTCTGATCTCCGATTATGCAGAGATCCTTGAAGCCTTTCGTGATGAGAAGGGCGCATTTACTGCCTTTTCTCTCAAGAAGGGCATTTGTGGCGATTGTTGTTCCCATGCGAATGACTGCAACACCAGTTGTGTCGAGTGGTTCGCCGCGGGGAATTTCATGGCCTCTAAGATGTTCTAGGACTCTTCTTATACCTTCAATGGTGGCATCTTCATAGTTGCTTGGATCGACGGAGAGGAGTTTGAAATAGTAATCTCTTTGACCGGGGATAAGAGCTAGGACATCTGTGAATGTACCACCACGGTCTGAAGAGGTCGGTTAGCTGATTGTGGGTCATAAAGAGGATGTAGCCTACCGATAGCGATGGTGATGCCAGACTCTGGTGGTGTTGGTAGTTGCATGATGAACTTTGATGTTATTTTCTTTTTCAAGTCCAATCAACGAGGTCCTGAATCAGTCAGGGTTTATGAGGACAACGTCGTCTTTTCAATCACAGATCCTATGTCGCGAGCATAACGAGTCTGACCAGAATAAACCAGGATAACGTCAACCGAGATATACCATAATCGCATGTAGCGAATAATATCAACTAACCCTGTACAGCTACAACCCCCCGCAGAAAGCCTTCCATCGTTACGAACTTCCTTCGGATGCAGAAGTAGAGCGTATCAGTAGATCCAACCCGTATCTAGTAATCTTACCCCGCTGTCAATTTGTTAGTGCTCCGTCGTTTCGGCCTTCCTTGATATGCAGCCAATTGACTCCACCGCTAAGCAACGCCAAGATAGTTATCTCTGGGTACTCCACTAATGAATCCGGGGTTGCGGAGATAACAATGATACATGGTAGTGATCTTGATATTGACGATATACCCGATCTATAAGTGGTGGGTCGCCATCTTGTTACAGCTTCCTCTCCATCGTGCATCACCATCCATCCATCATGACAGTCGAAGACTCAAAGAAAGGTTCCATGGGTGACCCAACCCGCATCTCTGTCGACAATGGCAAGATCGACGTTCCTCTCGATGATGCAGCTCGTTTCATCGCTGCGCACGCCGATTATCCTCCCATGACACCTGAGATGGAAAAGAGGATCAAGAAAAAGATTGATGCGTGGATTATACCTCTTGGTCTTTTTACTACAACTCTTGCTGCTGTTGATAAAGTCCAATTGTCCACCGCCGCATTGTATGACTTCCTTGAGGATAATCACTTGACTGGGTCTGAATTCAGCTGGTTGGGTAGTATCCTCTCCGTGGGAGTATGTTCCTACCTCTCCAGCTATACCCAGATGCCCTGTACTAACATTTTCAGCAACTTCTCGGCCTTTTCTTAACCCCCTACATCCTTCAGCGCGTTCCTCCAGGACGGCTTCTCTGCTATGGCGGTCTCGTCTGGTCCAGCCTCACTCTACTATACGCTGCATGTCATAACTGGGGTAGTTTCATGGCGCTTCGGTTTCTGCTCGGTATGGCTGAGGCAGTCATCTTTCCTGCTTTGACGTTGATTGTGCAGTCATTTTATACAAAGGCAGAACAACCATCTCGCAACGCCAGTAAGTTCCCTGTCCCGAAACATAGTTGGCTATTCTTACGCACTTTGTTAGTTATGTTTGCATATTTCTCATCCATCTTCAACGGTTTCTTCGCCTACCTCGTAGGTCGCATCCCTCCAACTGCCTCCCTGGCACGCTGGCAGTATCTGTATCTTCTCACTGGAAGCATTAATGTACTCTGGTCCATCTTCCTATACTTCACACTTCCCGATAACCCCATGAATGCACGATTCCTCACAGAAGAGGAGAAGTATTACGCCACGAACCGGCTGGCACATAACCGTACAGGTATTGCTACCGAAGATGATACTTGGAAATGGTCCCAAGCGCGTGAAGCTCTTCTGGACATCAAGGTCTGGCTGGTTTTCTTCTTCAATATTGCAATTAATGTGCCGAATGGTGGCCTGGTCACGTTTGGATCTATTATTATAAAAGGTCTTGGGTTTAGTGCCCTTGAGTCGAGTCTCTTGACTATGCCTTTTGGTCTGTTCTGCACATTTGGAGCATGGATATTTGGGTCTATCGCTGGAAGATGGCATAACAGACGAACTATCGTTGCTGCCCTCGCGTGTCTTCTACCTGTGGTAGGTACAGCTATGGTCTATGGTATCTCACGATCGGTTGTACCTGCGCAGATGATTGGGTTGTACTTGATGTACCTCTACTGGCGTAAGTTCCCTCCCTTGTCCCTCAACCCAGATACTCACAGGTCACAGCCCCCTATGTTGTGTTTATCTCCCTACCTCAAGCCAATACTGGAGGTCGTACCAAAAAGGCTGTCGTCTTCGCTATCGTCAACATTGGCTATGCAACAGGCAATCTTCTTGGCCCTCAAACCTTCAGAGCAAACCAAGCGCCTGCATACACAAGTGGTGTCATTGCTATGTTATCATGCTTCTGTGCTGCTATTCTCATCGCATTAATTTATCTACTCGTTTGTATGATTGAGAATCGGAAGAGAGATCGTAAGTTTGGGAAGCCGGAGGGGGTTAGGGAGGGAACTGGTGAGGGATTTGGGGATTTGACGGACCGAGAGCAGAAGGAATCCTTTAGGTATACGCACTAGTTAAAGACGCGATTGCTAGCTCTGGATTTTAGGAGCTAGTAACTGAACTGGGATCGCCTCGTCAAAGCTGTTCAATAAAATCGCCAGTACCAGTCTGCCTTGTCCAGTTCGCGTGTAAACCTTGATAAGACGGACAGGGACTACACTAAGCCCCTTTACCCTACTTTCGGCTCAACTATTTACAGCTTGGCCTTAGAAGCTGCCTCCTTCTCCTCACCCAGATCATATGTCTTACCTACTCTCCAACTAACATCCTTATCCCCACCAGACACATTCTTCCACTTCCACCTCGCTTCAGTCTGCGCCCCCTCCTCAACCACCTTCTTGATCCACTTTCCTGCCAAAGGCAGCATCTTGAAAGCTGTGCCAGAATCTCCAGTTGCCACTACAACGCCTTTCTTTCCCGGTACGTTATCGATGATGTATGCTGAATCTTGGGTATCAGCGATCCAGCACATATGCTTGTTGATCAACGGTCTATCCGCCAGCGACGGCAACGTGTCTCGAAGAATTTTGCGAATAGCTTCTTCGTCATGCGCCGGGATGTAGGAGTTGTTCTTTGGTGGTAAAGATATCCCTCCGCTGTAATTTGTTATCCCCGCGCCGGAGGGACAAAGCTTGAGAAGACCAGTTCTGGGATCTGGTTCGAAGAAAAAGCCCAAGTCTCGGGCGTAAGTGACGGGAATTCCACGTAGACTTTCGGCTTCTGATGGTTTGAGCTGTATATGTGCGACCGAGAAGGCTTTAGCGGTGATTTGAGGTGCAAGCTCAGGGATTACTGTCACGACCTCAGCCCCAAGTGTCACGACGATGATATTGGCAGTAAAAGTCCTTCCAGATTCCGTGGTTACGCCAGTGCAAGTGTCGCCTTTCCATTGCAGCTTGTTGACACCATCGCCCAATTCAAAGTGAACACCAAGATCGCAGCAGGCTGAGTAAACAGCGTGCATTGAATCAGTCGCATGTGCCCAGCCGGCCAAAGTGTTGAAGTAGCCCTTCCACTCCATAGGCCCATCAAAGGCGGGTGCAACAGCGCGTATATCCTCACGGTTGTTCAATGGTTTGATCCGACCTGCCCAAGCTGGACGTGAAGCGATATTGCTTAAGGACTTGGCGAGAGTCTTTTTGGCTTTCTCGGGTGCATTGGCCGAATTGGCGAGGAGATATCCAACCTGATGGTAGTAGGGCTTGAAAAGAGTATCTTCTTGCCAAAGCTTGATCGCTTCCTATTTTCATTAGTGAAATATTAAAAAACAATTCCAGAGTTGTTTACGTACAAGAGCTAAATCAGCATACCACGGGTTTTCATCTTCAGCACGGATGATCTTATTCAGATCATGGCCTGCGGATGTATTCGAAGGTAGAAAGGGACTTTTGTCGATTACAGTGACGTTAGAATATCCATCTTTCGCCAGATGATACGCCGTAGAGAGGCCAAAGGTGCCACCACCGACAATAAGAACTTGTCTTTTGTTCATAGTTGAATTCTTTGCCGAACTGCTGGCCACCGAAGGTGTGTTTGGCCTCTTATCTACAGCCAAGTAATTTCGAATGCTGTATTATCGGCATTCAGGGTAGTTTCGCCTAATCTAGCACTAACCAAAAGAGTAGCCTGCATTCAAGGGAAAGCCGTAACGACAGAAAGCTCACGAATCAGGAGCCATGATGATGCTTATCTATGGAGACATCCACTATATCCCTGATACCCCGCAAGGTCAATGCATTATCGCTAAATCCACTTGATCGGTGGTTCAATTGACAAAGTCCCATCGTTTCGACTTTCCTCAAGCTGCATCAACATGCTCTGGGATATCCTTCACATTGCCCCGCCTACTGAGTCGTACGAGTATCAAAACAAAAGACCCTAGCTTCAACATGGTCCGACGTCGGAGAAATGGAGAATTGAGAACTCGATCAGGTTGCATCAAGTGTCGCCAGCGTCGGGTAAAATGTCCCGAGCAGAAACCCAACTGTGCGCAGTGTCTAGCCAAGGGTTATGCATGCAGCTACGATCAGCAGCTGCGATGGCATCCTGTACAAGGTTTCAGTGGTTTGAGCCTGCCAATTGAACACACTGTCAAAGACTACATGTTTTTACATGCTTCCTTGCTAGACTTTGAGAAAACTACACCACAGTATTGCCCATCGTTACCAGGAACATGGTCAGCAGGTCAACCCTATGACAGGTCATTTCCGAACAATAGTGCACGAGGAGATGAGGTATACTTAGGAATCCAGCCATGGATCATGCCAATGGCCATGTCATCAAACGAGCTGCAACTATGGGACTACTTCAGTGTTGCCATCGCCCCAGCTTGCGTCCTGGACCCGGCTGTCAACCCATATCGAGACATCATTCTGCCAATTGCACAACATGAAGGCAGATCATCGCCGCTATTCAACATCATCATAGCTATTTCGGCACAGGAAAGGTCTATCTTAGGAAACCCTCAAAATCGGTCTCTGGCCATGACATATTTTAATGAAGCTGTGCGCATGCTGCGATTAGAAATTGTGAAACTCGACAAAGGTTTGTCTGATCAAGCGTCCAAAGCCTCAATATTGGCAACGGTCATGGCATTGGTCTTCCTAGATGTATGCTCCCCACTCTCCTATCACAGGTTGTGTCTGCTGACAACAGAAGATTATGAGCAAATGCTCAAATTGGTGGGTCGTGCACTCTAATTTTGCACACTCGCTTGTCGACAAGTTTCGCAGTTCGCAACCATCTCCAAATCCAGATCACGAAGCCCTTCTCAACTTTGTGGGGGCATATGTTGTTGTTCACGAAGTTTATGCCCATACGGCCTGGAATGCCACTGTCACCAATATCTACAACAGACCTATCACATCTCTGTGCGATGACACAAACTTGGAGACGTTAACTGGATGCTCGACTACCTTTCTACAGATCCTGGCTGATATCAACTGGCTCGCTTCTGACTTCTCAAAATATTCTAAGCTTGACTACGTGGATCCTGAGGAGCTTGGTTCTCTTGAGCATCGACGTCACGTTCTGGAGAAGCGGCTGCAAGAGAATGCTTTGACGGGTGAGACTGGGGCTTCAGAAAATGGCCTGAAGGTCGAGTTGAAACGACTTACAGGTCTTTTACATCTGTACTCACGATTAGATCACCTGGGACCCTATGACCCTTGTATCACGGAACTATCTCAACGGATCCTGGGATTGATAGCCCAAGTGCCAACGCGGTCAAACATCATACTATGGCCTCTCTTCATGGTGGCAACTTTGGGTTTAGGCTCTGAAAGCGACGCTGATCGTGCTTTCCTACTGCAGAAGATCGATCAGCTGCAGCGAAAGAGACAGATGAAGTATATCAAGAAAGCGAGGGAGATAATAGCCGAGGTATGGAAGTTGCGTGATCTGAACGAGGTATACTCACACATGAGTTGGGATATTTTGGGCAAAGTCGTAAAAGGTGAAAGGATCAGCCTATTTTGAGCATTTCTGGATCAATGGTCTCGAGAGCGATGCAGCGACTGGTTGAAAATACAAATGGCCTTACAAGTCTAACTTAAGACTACTGGATATAACTAGAGTGATGGGCGAGAGGTAAAAACGAGGTGAAGTCCCGGGGTAGCGAGTGTAAACGTATCCATCTTGGACCGTTGGAAACCCTCCCTAGTCTGCCCATCGGCCAGATTCACATCAAAGGCACGAATGACATGTGCCACAACATATCTGACTTCCATCAGACCAAGTTGCTTTCCAACGCAGGAGTATCGCCCTTTTGACAGTCAGCTGGATGCTTTCAAGCGAAAACCACCACTTACCAATTGAAAATGGGGCAAAGACTGCGGGGTTCTTTGTTAAGTGCGGAGATGTCGTCCATCGCTCAGGAATAAACTCATGTGGTTTTACGAAATGTCGTTCATCTAGGGCCTTTGGTTAGTTTACTCTAAAGGGTGAATCTGAGAAGTTCATACCTCGCTGGATAGTATGCATAGGTACTTGAACCACCGTGTTTCCTGGGATCATGGTGTCGCCAATCATTAATCCTTGCGGAGGTGTGACTCTCTGTAGCCCTGAAGGAACAGGCGGGTGCAATCGAAGGGACTCGTCGATGATGGCGTTTAGATAGGTGAGAGTTGAAAGAGAGGCGGAGTCTGCTTGGTCCCTCTCGCTGAAGTATTTGTCGACTTCCTCTCTCAGTTTGGCGACAGTAGCGGGACTGTTTGCGAGCTCAAAGAAGATACCGGTCAAGGTTGCGGCAGTTGTGTCACTAAAACATGTTTAGATGAGTCATATCATTCCAAGCTCATTGTAGGCTTACCTTCCAGCGACTGCGATTAAATATGCCTCGCAATCTAGGTTCAGCTTTGCTTGCTTTGTCTTGGGGTTGCGTTCATAATCTTCAAGAATCCAAGAGAAGACATCTGGGTCGTCAGGCTTCGTCTAGGTCATTGTTTATATCAGCGTCTGTAGCACCGCTTTCTGTAGACAGATCATACCTTTGATCGTTCGTCAACCTGACTCTCAATCCAACTCCAAAACTTCCTATCCTCGGCACTCACTGCTGGGATAAGCTTCAAAAGGGGGATTATCCAGGTGATATGTGCGAGATAGCCAATCATCTTCATCGAATCATGCAATGCAGTCATGAAATAATGCTTGACTCCTCCGCGTAGCATATCGAAGGACTTGCCGAAGGCGAGGTCGCCCATCACATCGAAGCTATAGAAGTTAAGCCAGTCGGAGGCGTTGATATCCATGCCTTGCATCTCGTAGAGGCGGTCGAGTAATTGGGTTGTATACTTCACAAGTCGAGGCTCGTAGTCACGTAGAGCTGAGTCAATGTTAGTAGTATGCCCTGACAGAAGAATCCAACAGATGGCTCTTACCCTTGGAGCTAAATGCTCTATCCCAAATCTTTCTCCTGAGGCTATGCTCTTTATTGTCGCGAATCATGTGCAGGGAAATTCGTGGATGGGTAACATTGTAGAAAGGACCTTTGGTGCATGGTGATCTAGCGGAATACAAGGCTTCAATGGCCTTGGGGTGAATGATGGAGAGCTCAGTAGGCCCTGGCGACAGATTGTTAGTCTTGAAGAACAGATGAAAGCAGTTTACTTACCTAGTCTGACAAAATCGCCGTGTTTTTTATGAAGCGCCTCCACCTCTTCAAAGAGGTGCAAGTTCTTGGCACTAAGATAGGTAGGATAGAAATTCGAGATTCGAGCACCGAATTGTCCCGGGAACCGGTTCAGACGATGGAACAAGGCGCGGTAAAAGAAAATACTGCTCAACACGCCTATGACGTGAACAGCTTCGAGTAAAAGAACAAATGGGACTGATAGCGTTGTATCATTGAGCCAACCCTTGGCCCTTGCAACGTGGAGCGTTCCAAGAATAACAACAGGGAATGCAGTATATATCTGCAGAATACGAGTTGCGAGCAAGTCCCACTCTCCTCTTCGGTAAAAGAGAACGTGCAGGACGCATCCACTCGCAAATGCAGCCCCAATAAGTTCGGTGTCACTAAGATTGAGCATCATGGTGTGACTGATGTTGAGGAGAGAATGTTTGACAATAATTAGTGAAATCAATGACAGTGAACACCAGTTTATACAGGATTTGGAGGGGCATATTAATACAGGGTTGTGCAAGCCTGATCTGCCTCAAAGAGATACGTATACGTGTTACTTGATCATCAGAGTATAACCAGCGTGACGATACAGTCTCGAACATATTCGCCCGAGGGCTGCTACATTGCTTGTAATTCGGCCTCGGCAACTTTCATTTACCGGAATGAGTAACGTCGGAGGTTTAGCGTAACACCACGAATCTAGATCATCCCATAAAACGTGGGGAAACGCGGGGTATTCTGGGGGATTGTGGAGGTGCTTGGACATGATGTGCATTAAGCTGTCTGTTATTGGATGGACCGGCAATTGTTGATGGTGAATCAATGCGAATCTTGGATTGGCTGAACCTAAGGACATGTCACGATGTTTCTTAGAGGACAGGGGTCTGCTGCGGATACGGTACATGGATGATATTGTAACTGAATATTGGCTATCTCAAATACGGGCCCTACTCTTCCTTACGAAATACGTCTTAGAGTTACAGTAGCCTCTCAGCCCATCAACTCCCCACTGGTTTCCAACCCCGCTCTTCTTGTGACCTCCAAACACAGCCGTAGGCTCTATAATCAGATGCTCATTGAACCAAACAGTTCCAACATCAAGGGCCTCCGCAATGCGCATTCCAAGCTCGTCATTAGAAGTCCACACAGATGCTCCCAAACCCATGTCACTTGCGTTAACGCGCGATAAAACTTCATCCACTTCAGACCACTTCAAAAGTGGCACAACCGGCCCAAAGGGCTCCTCGCTGACGATCCTGCTCTGATCCGGCGGGTTGTCAACCACAATAGGTTGAATGAAGAACCCTCCACGGGGAGTCTCGGAAACATCCCCGCCCTTTAGAACAGCATACTCATTCTTTGATATGTCCTCCAAATGCATCTTGACACGGTTATACTGAAGCTCATTCTGAACTGGCCCCATGAATGTCCCATCTGCGAACCCATCGCCTACTTTGAACTGCGAGACATGTTTCATAAAGCAAGATTTGAAACTGTCGTAGATGTCTTGATGAACGTAAATACGCTTGACAGCGATGCAGATTTGACCTGCGTTCATAAAAGCAGCAACTGCGATTTGAGATGCAGCGCTTTCGACATCTGCATCTGAGCATACGATCGCGGCATCATTTCCTCCGCTATATCCACCGTTAGTTGCTATAATCTGACCAAGGGCGTATTTACCTACAGTTCTAGAGTCACCCTAGTCAAGTTCCTGCTGGCACTTTCCATCACCTTCTTACCTGTTGCCGTCGAGCCTGTGAAACTGATCTTGTCGATGCCAGGATGAGCTGTCAACATTGGACCAAGATCGTCGCCTCCACTGAGTACCTGAACGACACCAGGCGGGAAGAAGCGCTGTGCAAGTTCGGCTATTTTGATATCACAGTAAGGCGTAAACGGAGAAGGTTTGATGATGATGCAGTTTCCAGCCAAAAGTGCCGGACCAAGCTTCCCGCAAAGAAGCATGATAGGATCTGTACAAGGTTAGCATATAGGCGCTTCGACGGACAGGGTTGGGGACATACAGTTCCAGGGTACAATGCCAACAACCACGCCCAGAGGTACATAACGAGTGACAATTTCTCGCTCTGGGTCATCCTCTACCGTGTCGACGGGCATGTCCAGTTGACAAGTTCCGGTAAGCCAATGTGCACCCCGAATTATCTCATGGTATGCAAATTGCGTCTTGATAATATCAGCTCCAGTCACTCTCAATTGATCATGTGTACGATTGTACGTACAGGCTTTCCCTGCTCCGCTATAAGCAGACGCGCAAATTCCTCCTTCTGCAATAACAGCTCAGCCGCCAAAGCCTTCAACTTCTCCTTTCGAACATCAATAGAAGTCTTTTTCCACTGTTGAAATGCGGTGCGTGCTGCTTGGACAGCATCATCAACGTCTTGTTGGGTTGACACAGGACAGGCTGGTAAAGCCTCGCGGGTTGATGGGTTTATCCCACGTCGTGTAGTTGAGGTGTTCCTGGCTTCGCCATTGATGATGTTCGAAAAGGTTGAGAAATCCATCTTGATTGAGTATCAACGGTGAGGCATCGAACTTGATGACAATGGGTTCGTCTTAGAATTAGGCTTTATGTAAATCACTGTGAGCTACTGGAGTTGATGTACTGATCGAGTTAGTTATGTTTCATCACGAGATTCACTTAGATCATCTAGTCCAGAAGTGGCATGTTATTTCTACCGAGGCTACTGTCTGATTGGTTGGAGCATGGGCCTTGGGAATTGACACATTGCTAACTTGATTGTGACTAGACATGTTTCCCCTGCAAGGAGCGCGAATCGGCGATACATCATGATCGGCATGTCCATAAGTGTAGTTGCCTAGTAACAGAATCACTACCAACTTGCACGTCACGTCAAAATACCCAAATATTTATCGCAATTATGAGCACCAGACTTATCGCGGCATACGAGCCTGAAGGGACTACACCAGTCTTGAAGCTCCAACGGGGAACCGTTCGAGCAATTGAGCCCAATGAACTTCTTGTTCGAATCGTCGCTACTGGTGTCTGTCACACTGATCTCTTATTTTCCAATTGGCCAGCTGATCAGATCCCATATCCAAAAGTCTTAGGTCACGAAGGTTCGTGTTAGCCGTTTCGCGCATCATGATGAGATTTGTTGCTGATGTATCTATCTCTACAGGGGCAGGTATTGTCGTGGAAGCAGGATCAAATGTCACTAAAGCATGCGCCGGTGACTCCGTTCTCCTCTCGTTTCACAGTTGTCAACAATGCCACGATTGTAAAGAAGGGCATCCGTCTTTCTGCAGAAGGTTCACCGAGGTCAATTATGGTGGAGAAGAGGCCACCTACACGACAGAAGAAGGGGCCAATTTACGTGGTAACTTCTTTGGACAATCTTCGTTTGCTGAAATGGCAGTTGTCAAGGAAACATCCATTGTCAACGTGACGAACCTGGTCCAGAACGAAGAAGAGTTGAAAATCTTTGCACCACTGGGTTGTGGATTCCAGACTGGCGCTGCGACAGTCGACAATGTTGCCCGAGCCAACGAAAAGGATATCGTTGCAGTTTTGGGCCTTGGCGGTGTAGGCTTGGTTTCTGTCATGGTAAGATATAATGCACATGTGATATCGAGAGTCAACTAACTCCTCACTACAGATGGCAAAGTTAAAAGGCTGCCAGATCATCATTGCTATCGACCGTGTCCCAGAAAGACTAGACTTAGCTAGGGCCGTGGGAGCAACTCACGTCATCAACACAGCCGATAGTGATACTGATATAAAAAAAGAGATCCAGAGAATCACCGATGGAAAGGGTTCGTCCATAACTATCGATACAACAGGCAACATGGGGCTCATCAGAGACGGCTTGGAGTTTACTGCCAATAGAGGCCAGCTGATCTTTGTCGGAGTGCCGCCTCTTGATGGCATGCTGGATGTCCATCTCGTTACGCTCATGCAAGTAGGTGTTTAGCGATTATCCTGATCAAGCTCGTGATGCTAAGGCGTTTCAGACAGGCAAGGTTATCCGAGGGACCATTGAAGGAGATGTCATCGCTTCTGAAGTATGTATTCAACTACAAAAGGTTGTTGAAAAGGATCTAACGAGGTTTTTAGTATATACCCTTGATGATTCAGTGGTATCGAGAAGGGAAACTCCCAGTGGATAAGCTAATTAGCTTTTATAAGGTATTTCCTGTTGCAGGATTATGCAGCGAATGATATGTGTACTAATTATTCGTTTAGGCTGAAGATTTCGAGACTGCGATAAAGGATATGAAAAATGGAAAGACGGTCAAGCCAGTCATTATTTGGTGATCCATAGTTTGTAGCATTTCAATATCAAGATTAGCTCCCTTCACTGCAAGAGTTTGGAAGAATGTAGAATTGCTGTGTAATACATTTTGATCCTCAACAAGTAATCCAGGTTACGATGCTCGTTTTTTCCACCGACGGAGGGGCCGATCTGTCTCGTCTGACATGTCGTACGTAACAACAGTCCAACCTTGGCTCTGTTGCAGTGAGAAATTAGCCGAGGCAGAATTCCCCAATCCCCAACAGCTACTCCTCAATTGCAAATTATCTTCCATATATATCTTGAAATCAATGAATCTAATAATGTCTCAAAAACTACAATTTCTCTATTTTTCAACTACAAACGACTAATTATTAGAAAGACAAGTATTATTATTCCAGAAGCTGCTCCCAACATGATTTTTTCTTCGCGGTACAACATCGATATTCCAGAGGTCGACCTCCTCACCTATCTTTTTGGTATAGGATGATATTGCAGCATCCGGATATATCTGTTACTGACAATATTAGGTGATCCTGAACCATCAAAATCACCAACACCTATATATGTCGACGCGAGTGATAAGCAGCGTAAACTTGATAAGGCCGAGTTGCAGGACGCAGTTCAGAAGCTGGGTTCAGGGTTACGCAAGGTGTTGAACATCGGAGATAATGATGTCATCCTGGGCTTTTGTGAGAATTCTGTAAGTAATCATATTCAACACACTGACACTGGCTAACTGTTCCAGATTTGGTATCCGGTGGTAATGCTAGGGTCCATCTGTGCTGGAGGAGTATTTACAGGCGCCAACCCGGGGTATACATGTTCTGGTTAGTTAACCCTTGCATTTTCGGCCGGCTAGAGGTATTTTGCCCCAATTACATAAGTACTCACGAGATAATGCAGAATTGATTCACCACCTTCGTATCTCCAAGGCCAAATGTATCTTCACCGACAAAGAAAGACTTGAAACGGCCAAGCAAGCTGCGAAAGCAGTGGGTCTATCGCCAGGCTCATTAGTGCTTATAGAAGATGAAGGTCTGGATACGAGGAACTACTGTTTGACATTACAAACCCTTTTGCAACATGGAGTTCATTCTTGGCAAACGATATCAGACCTCAAATCTCTTGCTAATAAGTGAGGCGCCTCTTACCCGCATGTAAAATCGGTCACTAACATGTCTTGCAGACCTGCTCTTCTTAATTTCAGTAGTGGTACAACCGGTCTTCCTAAAGCCTGTGTTATCACTCATCGGAATTTGGTTGCCAACTCGGAACAACTACTTCACCTTGATCGCATGGCTAATTTACAAGGGAATAAGGATGTTCATATTGCCTACGTGCCATTATATCATGCTAGTAAGTTTCGGATTCTCTTTATATATATATATACTGACAATCAAGGATAGTGGGGATACTGAACTTCTGTGTTCTGAACGTCAAGAAGAGTTGCACCTCAGTCGTCATGCCAAAGTTCGATCTGAAACAACTTTTAATTGCCATCCAATCATTCAGAGTGACCAATCTTCTCATGGCACCTCCAGTCGTCGCAATGCTCGTCAAAAATCCCATCGTCTCCCAGTTTGATCTCTCGAGTGTCAAATATCTTATCTGCGGAGCAGCTCCTCTCCCACGCGAGCTTGAGCTTCAACTCGAGACACTGTTCAGTAAGAGCGGTGCTCGTAGTCGGCAGGGATGGGGAATGAGCGAGGCTACCAACGCAGTTACTTTGTTTGGACCTGATGAGTTTGACAGTTCTCACGGGAGTGTTGGATATTTAGTGCCTAATATCGAAATGAAGGTCATGGACGAGGATGGGCATGCTTTAGGTTATGATAAGGAAGGAGAGGCTATTATTCGAGGGCCCAACGTATTCCGTGGCTATTTTGAGAATCCAGAAGCAACAAAGGATGCTTTCACGGAAGATGGTTGGCTCAAGACAGGCGATATTGTCAAAATTAACGGAAGCGGCCTTGTCAGTATCGTTGATCGCAAAAAGGTAAATCAGCTCATTTTTTACTATCATCCTACACTACTGACAACGATATTATAGGAGCTTATCAAAGTCAAAGGATTCCAAGTAGCACCATCTGAGCTCGAAGCTCACCTTCTCCAGCACCCAGGCGTACAGGACTGTGCAGTTATCCGGGTTACAAGGTATGCATCTATTCCCGACCATGTGATTTGTTTGCGCTGACTAGAACTGTAACAGGAATGGACAAGAACATCCTCAGGCGCACGTGGTTCGAAAACGAGAAGATGTCACTTCTCTTTCAATCCTTGAATACATGGAACAACGTTTAACTGCATACAAGCGACTTACTGGTGGCATCGTATTTACCGATGAGATTCCAAAGTCTAGATCTGGCAAGATCCTGCGTCGGATGCTGAAGGATGGTGCGGCTAAGGAGGACCCTCGTTCTCGGCTGTAGTGGATTGGTTTGGTTGGTAGAAATTCGACCTCGGCAGAAATGTTGAACAGGGATTGTTTCTTCTTAGCGCCCTGACTCATTCGTAGTGATGTAATATATGGAGTTGACTCGATTCTGTTGAGTCAGGATCAACAAACGACACTCTGGGGCCCCGGTTGCAAACGCGGGGTAAGATATGGGGAAGCCTGAAGGCACCTCTTTGGAATTGTTAGTAAATTACCTGTTCTTACAGGGCCCAAACTCCTTTTCCCCAGACTTGATTTAGCTAAGCGGGGTTTGTAATCTCTCTCTCTCTCTACTGCAGCTACCTAGTTAGACCTTTCTAACCAAAGCATTCTCAATCCTTCATCCATCTCCACTCAACATCCAAAATGCCTGAACCAGAATCACCACCATCCATATTTTCGCGACGAAAGCGAGCTAGTAAAGCTTGCATGGCCTGTCGCGCTCGAAAGGTCCGGTGCGATGTTGTCTATAGACCTCATCAATGCACAAACTGTGCCTTGGACAACGCACAGTGCGTCGTCAAAGACAGGCGAACAAGCTATCGCAAGCGATCTCTGACCGTGGTTGAAAAGCCTCAGCGGATACGTTTTAGAGATGGCCTTCCGCAACTTCAACCAAAAGAGGCAACAGTAACTGAATTAAATGCAGTTTCGCCAAGTGAGCCATGCCCAGAGCCGGCAGTCTCAAACATTCCTGTAGACCCGAGCCTTGAAAGCCCATCCGCATGCTTTCAAGAGCTTTGGGATCCTCTTGATGAGTCGGTACAACTTCAGCTGGATAATATGGACCCAGGAAATGTCGCAATTGGTAACAGCATGGATAATCATCAAGCAACCGATTCCTCAGACACAACATCGAGCCCCAGGATGCATGTTGCCGAGCCCATAAGGACCTCAAAGGCGAAGCCGTACTCAGATGACAAGCTCTCCGGCCAGTCGCACATTCTCTACTCTTATTATCACTTTCTCGATCTTGATATCTCTGGTTTGTCTCCTGATGACGTCCATTATCTCGAGGCCCAAGGGTGCTTCAGAGTTCCTACTCGTGAGGCATTGGATGAGTTTATCAGAGAATACTTCCTGCATGTTCATCCTGGACTCCCATTATTGGACGAAGCTGTGTTTTGGGATATATATACAACTTCCACACACTCTCGCTGGAAGTCAAATTTGTCGCTATTTGTCTTCCAGGCAATGTTGTTTGCTTCTTGCAGTTTTCTTCCCCTATCAACGCTCCAGAGCCTTGGTTTCACTTCAATACGCAGCGCTAGAGATACATACTACCGTCGCGCCAAACTTCTATACGACCTTTGCGGCGAGAGAAATCTTGTTCCTAGCGCCCAGGGAGCGCTACTGCTATCCTACAACGGAACGATGAAGGATCAGAAACGTATCAATTCTATCTGGCTCGCCACTGCTATCCATCTAGCCCTAGCCGCAGGTGCAGATCAGTTTCACATAAGCTCAGAGCAAGGTTCAATGGCCAATAATGAACTCAAAAGACTTTGGTGGTGCTGCATAGTCAGGGATCGGATACTACCTCTTGGCGTGCGAAGACAACTACATATTGCATCGCTCGATCTGGGTCAAAAGAATTATTTCCTCACTGAGCAGGATTTTGCACAAGAGATTGAAGAGTCTCAAGTATACAACCCAGAAACCAAACGAACCTTGGTTCAATTGTTTATCACATTATGCGAACTGGCTGTGCCGCTCACAGATGTTATCAAGACGGTCTATTCCACGGGGCCATCCATTGACGCCAGTTCTTCAATCGTTCGTAATTTTGAACAAACAAACAAATCCCTTCGCTCATGTGAGGCTTGCTTGGATGCCTGGTTTGACAGAGCGAGCACCAAATTTCCGACTCCCGCTGGCATCACAAACGATCAAGAGTCTCTCGTCTTATATCAGAACTTGATGTATATCTACTACTAGTAAGTTCTGTGACCCGGCTGCATATTTGTATCTATGACTAACTGAGCCATGTAGCTCTGCTCGGTTTGCGCTCTATCAACACGAGGCCTTTGTTGTTAGTCTTGGGCTAGTAGGATTCGACCTTGATGACAAGCTGCGAGAAACGCGTGCTCAACTTGAGGACGCCAGCCTGAAGATTACAGAATACCTAAAAGAGCTTATTCAACTAAAGATGGGGAAGTTTTTGCCTATCAGCATGTAAGTCCAACTTCAATATCTCATCTGACTCTTACTAAATCTTGAACTATAGTGTTGCATATGTAGCCCTTCCTCTCGTTCTGCACATCCTCGATGTAAAACTTGCCAAATGGCCATCTCAAACCGCCCAGAAGCAGGGCAGACTCGACGTGTATATGAAGATGATGGAGGGCATGCAGAGTCTTTATGACGGTGTTGACGACGTATGGACGTTCATTCGAACCGCTCTCAACTACGCAACTGCTGAGGGGCAGCCATGCTCTCCGATCGCTCGTATCATGGACTCTCACGAAGGCTTCCACTCGAAATCGCATCTTGTCAGCAAGGTTAATAACAATTGGGGCAACATACTCATTAAAGAACCAGTACTATACTTTCGACTTTCCCGGGCTATAGACCTTTCATTAGCTCTTGGTCGGTATTCGGAGGACTCCGCTCTTGGCTTTTCGTCATCAGCGGCACGTCTTCCATCTCCCGGACTTCTTCGCATCGATATGGGCCAAGCTGGCACCTCTGAAAATGATGAAACATCTCCAAACGGGGACCAAGCCTTGGAAGCGGGTCAAGATGAGTTATTGATAACGTCCCAGGTTTTGGGAGACATCGATGAGTTTGTCACGTATAACTTTGGGGTGGATAACCTCGAGCTTCCGATTCAGTTCGATGAGGTCGGAATGGATGCTAGAGAGGCTGGTAGATTGATGTCACCTTTATTAACGGTTTAAAATAAATATCAATACAGTTTCACAAATCGATGTTTAGTAAAGAAGCAAGATAGTGACTTGTTGTGAAGGCCTGTTCCTAGAGCCGTAACCATGACAGCTACACAGCTGGCTCTCTGAGGTCTGCCAAGAACAGGATGATTGGTATTTAAGACTGTAAACCCTTGAATTGCTGAACAGGAATGTCAGCTGCGTATTGCGAAGGGGAAAATTCCAGTTCGGAAGTCTCGTGTAACCTGAAGTTTCGCGGGGTCCAGGACTCCTGTCCGAAACGTTGGACGTGAGACCTGTGTATGAGTTAAAACTTGATTTATAAACAGTAATTTAGTCTCGGCTCAAGGAATGTTCCATATGCAAACTGAATTTTCCTTCATGGTTGCGGGCACTAGAAACGGACCGCCTGTTATATCTTGTGCTTGTCTAAGACCAGGATGTAAGGGGTTGACAGGCCGATACAGCTATGGTGAGACACAAATGTCAAAGATATCCGCTTCCCCGCGGTTTAGGATCCATTCTTTGATGCCCCTCAAGGTCACTTGTCTCTTTATCGTCATATGATTTATTAATTCTTCCAAATTGGCCAGTTATCCAGCGGTGATTGTGAGTCATTCGGCATCTTAGCTTAGGTGCCTCACACTTATACAAGTCCTTGGTGACCTACTGACTACTGTTTAAGTGATAGTGCAAAGGCGAGCTATACAAGCTCTTCGAAGCTTCGCGACGATTTACAGATTACACAGCTACTACATGTGGATTGAGGCTCCCTTTGCCTACAGAAGGGAGAACGGAGACTCTTTTAATTTCACAGTGATCAAGTCTGAAATTGTCCCAAGGATGGGCTTTTTCTTGGCATTCGCGATAGGCATCAAGCATCAGGAGCCAGTACTACCCCGAGCATGTCGCTAAACATATATGTACGACCGTAATTGCACCCAATCAAACCCTCCTGCGGAGTTTCACGATTCGTATTTCGGCCTATAGTAGTAACAGAGAGGAACAGTACTCAGAGGATAAGACAATAATGTTATTCCTCATTCATTTTGCAAGCCACTGAAGCAGGGTTAATGATATCTCTCTTTACAGTTGTTCAGGTACATGTTGTAAGGTGGGACATGGAGGAGTTGAGGCCAAAATCTATTAACGAAATCTACAAAGAAATTCATGGGATAAAAGAAGCTATAAGTACCTATGTAAGCTCCTTGACAGGGGCATTTGAGCCAGCATAAGCTTACTTTAAGAAGATGCTGTCTGCTCTTGGTATCTAGAATGCTCAGGGAGTCTTTTGAGATTAGTTTGAACCATACAGAGCGTGGGCTAGCTGAGCCAGATCTTCGTTATTTGAGCTCTGAAACGTAGAATCTCTGTGCAAGATTCATAAGAGACCGAAGATTCAGAGTCATCTTTCTACATGCCACAATTTACTAACAGAGTTCTCGGACCTACATTTGCCATAGCTGATCTCAGGTAGTATTTAGTCGCGTCGATCTCCTCTCAACTTTGGGTCTTCTCATCACGAACGACATCTAGTTCACAATTCCTTTACCAATATAATACTCTTTCAATATCAGTCCTTCCCTAATCTCACTCTTTTAACTACTCTCCTTACTATTGCCACCATGAAAGTCTCTGCTGCTCACTTTTTACTTATCCTCCTGCAATTTGCTCTAGTTCAGTCGTTCAAGTCTGCTGGGGGAAAGCGCACGCCGATCAACCCAGGCTACGCCGTCAAAGACGAGTGTAACATGAAGAAAGCTAAAGATCCAACGACAAGAGCTCCCAAAAGAAATGGTGCAGCCAAAGAGTATAATATCTTTGGGCTACCTTATGATAAGGACTATTATGATGAACTTGATCACTATTCCGAGGCAGTGGGCACTGATGAATTTGGGCTGCCTCGGGATCCAGATTATGATCGTGAACTTAAGGACTATCTTGATGCAGAGGTTACTGATCCCTCTGACGAGGAGTCTGAAGACGAGAACGACTCTTCTCGGCGGAAAGCTTTTTTGATGAGGGATTTGTCCCCTGCGGAGCGTGAGCTGGCTGCCTGCAAGAAGAATCTTGCCGCTGCCAGGGCGTCTGCCCTCAAATACAAGCTTACTTCCGATTGTTAGTAGAAACCCCACATTCTGCTGTGTTAGATCTGACATTGCCAGGCCTTAGGCAGCACGGAAAGATAGCATCTATTGATGAACAAAAGTACAGGATCTGGTGTGGTTATTGTAAGGAAACCTATCATGACAGGTAATCTTGAGGTTGACATAGTTCCAGACCACAGCCCCAAGCAGCAGTCATTGACTGCCAACACCAAAACTATGGCCGACTGTGTCAAGCTTTGCAATGCCAGGCCTTGGTGCACATACGTCCTACACGAAGATGTCGCCAACCATTGCTTCCTATACAATCGCAAGGTCAGCCGCAATCAAGTCCCCCCCATACGCGATGACACGTGGAACTGTGCCGTCAAGATGTAAAGCTTTTGGGCTCATTGAGATGTACCCACTCTTTCAACGTCTTTCATAACTTGTGCTCTATCTATACATCTTTTACACCAGCCAGGATAACCTGCTTTTTCATTTCACCACACCAAGACCCAAACTGCTTTCCTGTATCCCCAAGGTAGTTCGGTAGAACTAGTCAGTCCCAAGTTTTTAATGATGAATTTAATCTTGGATCTCTTAAAGCCTGGCTTGCATAATCCTGGGACGACTAATCTTTCAGCTTGGAATAGGAAGCTGTTTCAACATAGTGTTCTATAGAGTGCTGATTCATATGTGAATGTATTATGGTTGAATGATCTTGAGACATTGAATAGATGCATTTCTTTAGCCTGTCTTTGTTTTCTTGTTAAGCTTTGCACAAAGATCACAGCACAGTATAACTCCGGATTTCATATGCACAATGTTGTGCGCTATTTCCACGCGAGTTAAGTGGTTGGACATGGTATTGACCTCCGCTATTAATTATGCCTACCAGCTCTGTCTCCCAGGTGGGTTGGAGATTAAACAGCATCAAGGTGCGGGTTATTTTTTGACCTGTCTGTCTCCTTAATATTATTGCTAGTAATCGTCAGTCTGTATGGTTGAGAGTATGGGTTTTCGTACAGCTAAGTGAGCCAGCGCAATCAGCATCAGCCGTCTTAATGGATCTACATAAAGCTACTAATCATGATTCTGTGTAGCTAAAGGGTCGCACAACTGAATTCACTACCATTTTGTGTCAGGTTCATTGTGGCAGATGGTTGTTAGCTGCGTTCATTCGCGCAGTGACGAGTATAGCTCAATTGCTCCAGTCAAAGGAGAATAACTTGGCGATATCGAATGGAATTCACAAGACTGAAGACTTGGACTGATTTTCTCCTTATTTTCGTCGCATCGTACGTATGATGGCTTCCGCGCCAATCAGCCAGCGTTAACCAATCCACCATCAGACCACTAACCAATTTTCACAGCCCCAGACAAGGGTCTCACTCAGGGCAAAATGACGGCACTGGGCTAAAAAGTCAGGCAATGCCCAGGTCATGCGACGCTGTGGTTCTGGAGATCCCGCAGTCGGAAAACTCCTTATCGTAAGGAACCCCATATCAGCTTATCGTAATCATGCCACAGAGGAACGCAATCACCATTCGAGTTTTGACTCCCGTGAACGATATGACCTGTGCACAAGACTGTTTCATCGGCTTCAGCCGGAATTGGTAAAGGATAAAAGAGAATTGAACTGCTGAGCATTTAGTTGGTATCATCACTCAACCAACACATTCAACTCAAATCAATTGAACTACTCAACCACCCAAACAAAACAACCAGTACAATTAAACAATTGTAAATTCTTAGAAAATGACGACAAATTCCTTCGGCTCGGCTCTTCCCCATTTCGACTTTCCCCAGCCACAAATTCGAGCTGCAGTTGCCCCAAGATTGACAGCCCAAGCAGCTCGAGCATTCCCCACTGTCGCTCTCGTCGCTACAGGAGGTACGGCCCTATCCATCTCCCAACCCCCAAGACAACCAACATATTCTAACATTTTTTTGCAGCTGCTGCTTATTACACATATTTCATTGCACCCAGGCGACAATATCACAACTACACATTTTCACTCTTTGAAAATTCCCAACCAGTACATGCCAAACAACATGTCAAGGACACGAGACCAGATTCTCAATTAAGTCCAATGGAGAGAATGGAGGAAATAGGCATGTGGTGGACGGCAATGTGAGATGGAATGATACCACCTAGATTGGAAGCTCCGCAGTTGCAGGGGTAGCTTGGAACAGGGAGACAATGATACCCTAGAGGACCGGATATACAGCACAATTAATTTACGATTCATTCAATTTGTTCAATAACTAAGGACACACGCGATACAGTGTAAAGATAAGGCTCACTATTGATGCAAATATATTTAGCCTTCTGCCAAGTTAACTATTCATTAACGAAAGCGGTATGTTAACTCGTGATGCGTTTCGTTAGTTGTGACGCAGCCAAATGAAAAACGACCAGTTACAACCACTTTCATACTTAACTCAAAACTGGCCTAGACGTTTTCTAGAAATCTCAGTAATACTAACATATCCTACATCTACCAGTCTCTCTTTTAAAACCACCGTAGATGTTTCATTTCATAAATCATTTCTCTTCAGCATGAAATCCTCCCAGAGAAATTACTCCACCAGGCAATGCCAGGGCCCATCGCGAGCTTCCAAGTTAGCCCAATATGTAAAGCCACCTCCGTAATAATTGACTGACACACTGGTGGAGTCACTCCCATTATCGATTGGCAGCATAGCCTCTCATGTTGCTCGCTTTAAATTACGGAGTTAGATTGAAGGAACTCAACCCCCGCAGTCTTGGAATAAGATTAGTCTTACCAGCCCTGCAAGGCGCGTTTAAGCGCGTATTTCTGGTAAAAGCGCCTAATTAGTTAGAGATCGGCAAAGACCGAGACACACTCTTGTGCCTACTCCATAAAGACCGAGCAAGCATATTCTTATGCCCCAATCTGTGCGATACGTCCGAATTTCTGTTCGATCCGGTCAGCCTACTAAATACCTAATTAGGCTTTATTAAGCTTTATTACGCTTCATTATGGGCCTTAAGGTACCAAGACCGATGCTAAGTAAGGGTTATAGCCAAAGGGGCCACTCCATAAGTTGATGTACATAAACATGTTACTCAAAGAAGGAAGAAATTCACCTCCTATATGGGTGCAGCTGCTACCTAGAGGGTCTGTGAGACTGAATTTTACATACAAAATAGGGATAGCTTCAATATACAGGCTGTTGACACACCCCTGTCCAAGGCCTATGTACTCCGTACTTTTCCTCAATCCGAGTCTGACAGTAAGCGCTAGAAGAAACTCCTTGCAGTAGGAGAATTAGGAGAAAGGCTCTTGATGCTTATCTAGTCACTTTATTTTGTTGAGCTGCGGCTTGAAAACTGTATATAAGTGCCATGAATATCCATTCCCAGAATGTTGTATCATCGCCAACTACTCACCACACTCTTTTACACTCTTTAAAAACTTACATTCTTTTATAATCACACTCTTTTAAAATGAAGGTTAAAGGCCTCGCACTTATAGCCCTGGCAGCAACTGCAGAAGCGTCCCCTCTTGTTGGCATGAGCAGGCGGGATGATATCTTTGACAACAAGGACACCTTGTGTAAGCTGAGCACAAGAACCCCAGAGGATTCTGCCGCCACTTGGGACGACACATGGGCTGGTGTTCAGCTTGAGCTTTTTATCAAGAGCCATGAGGGTAAGTTGGTTCCATTCTAATGTAAGCAGCGTGTACTGATGGTTGATAGAACACGAAAACAATTGGGTCAAGAACATGGAGAGTCGAATCCAAGGCGGAAGCATCTCCGGAAAGTCTCCAGCATCTGGTTGCGGCGCTCTCTCCGGCACTTGCGCACCCCTCAACGACATGTCTTGCGGCGATCAGTTCGACAAGTTTGGAGACTCACCTCTTGGCAAGATCTCATACTGGATCTTCAAGGCTGTTGAGGGTTGTCAAAACAAGCTCAAGGGAATCAAGGATCAACTTACCGAGCAGACTATCATCAGCAGTGCGCAGATCGATCAGATGGCAGCCGACTTCGGTGGTAATGCTGACAGTAGTGCCAATGTCTTTTCTTGGCTTGCCGCTGCTACATCAATGGCTGGAGCTATTGGAGGTCTTGAGCCTGGAGCTGTAAGTTTAAAACATCTTCTCTATAGAGATTCAACAGCTAACCTTTTTTTTGAACAGGGTCCTGCTATTGGTGCCGGCTTTGGATTCCTCAGTGGTCTCTTCTCCGGTCTCGCGATTGAAGACAAGGATGAGGTTGATACAGTCGGTATCAAGTCAGGTCTCGGCACTGCCTACCAGAAAGCTCAGAACAAGATTGACACCATCCTCCGCCTTGCTATGGGTGGTGGTAGCAAGCCCGAAGATTATGACATTCTGCCCGCACCCGTTTGGGATACATACGAGACCAAGATTGCCAAGTTTTTCAACGGCGGATGGTGGCTTACCGATGACGACTCAGCATCTGTCACCACAGTCCTCAAAACTGTTGGCAACAACTTGGGCAAGAAGGTGGCCAATCAAGTCATGAAATCCGCTAATCTCGTTCTCGTCGCCGAAATCAACAAGGATATCAACACAGCCGAGGATTGTGGATTCGATTTAGGTCGTCAGTGGATGGAGCTCAAGGATGGCCAGTTTTATTGCTTCTATCTTATGCGAGCCAATGGCCAGGACGCCGAACTTATGGATATCGACTCAAGCGTCTATGATAAGATGGCTCAACATGGACTTGGTGATCGAGTGCCTTATTACCGATCCATCATCGATTGTGCCCTGAATGGTGGAGGTGAGGTGGATGCAAGCAGTCTGGTCTACAACCAGATTCCTCGATGCTACTTTGATCTGCCGGCCAAGTTTGTTAAGAGAAGAAGCCCATGCTCTTATTACCCTAACTGTTATTGGGACAAGGGTAGTGACCTCAATTAAGGGATCTGAGATGATCAAGAGAACTCTTATCCCAAGTTAACAGGAGCTTGCGCAACGTTTTCGAGTTCTTAGTATCACTTCTTCTATGTACTATATGTTCTGTCTACTCATTCTTATACCTTGCATTGATTATACAATCAACTGAATGCGTTTATATCAGATATTTCTCAATATGTCAGCTTCTCTTTATGACGTATTGCAACTTCAATATATCATAATGTGAATACTCGGCAGTGATTTGTTTCCCGGTTTTATGCTATTTATAGCTCTTTTTGTAAGCGAATATTCTGCGAAAACGAGACGATGTGAGCAGCGATACCAGGGTAAGCGGGGATGCAACTATTGGACCACGTGCGTAGGACCGCCTTTGATAGTAGAGTAGTGCGTCTAAGCCGGCAGAGACATGTCCCTTGCTATAAATTCGAATCTTCCCAGTATTTTCAGCTTGCATCCTCGCCATTCTTATGTTTAACCCCAATCGAGTGATGAACATTTCACACAATACTCAGCCTCAGCAGAAAGCCTCACTATCAACACTCCCTGCCGAAATACGTCTCGTAATCTGGGAATTAACTCTTCCAGAACCCTAAATTCACGAGGCCATCGAGAGACATTGTTTTATTCCTGGCTGCACAAAAAAAGCAATACATAATTTATCACCTCTACTTCCCGCAGCCCTCTGGGTCTGTCGCGATTCTCGCGTTATCGCTCGTTCAACTCTGATCCAATTTCCAAGGTGTAAATGCGATGCCGATGAATCACCGATCGGATATTTCAACCCTAAGCACGACATCTTATACGTTGAAGATGACAATACACGAGATGAGTGGCATGCGACTTGGGCTGGATTCTTGCAACTTGCCATTATAACTACCTAATCCGGAACACCAAGCTCTCGACACCTTGGACCGAGAAGCGGACTTTGAGGCTGCTGTGATAAATAGGCTCAAGTCGAGACCACAAATCACTCACTTGTACATTTTTGACGCGTCTATTTTGATGAGCATGCATGAGTTGCTCGTGCTAAATAGGGAGGATGATTCCGTCAAGGGCTTCTTGAGGGCTACAGATTGTGCCCCCGTTCAGAATATGCGTCTGAAAATCAAAAAAACAGAAGAAGAGAAGCAAACAAGAAGCCATATAATTGAAAATTATCTGCAAGGCTGTTGAGTCATGCCAGTATCGCCTTCACGTGGCGAGAGTGCAACTCTGATGTCGTTGTCCGATCCAGGATCTTTCTGAGCCAGAAAGCGTGTGGAGAAGGGAGTAGGAGGAACGAGCGCGCGTTTGCACATTACTTCCATAATTATATATATAGATATTATATAAAATAGGATCAAAAAGATTATTGCACTAAAAGAGAAGTGAGTTATTGTTTATAATAGAGTTCTGCCATGCACGTGATGAATATGGAGATAGGTGCCTAAAGCGGGGAACTTCAACGCCCATGTTTGTGTCATGATTCAATTCTCCAACTTTTGCGATGAAGAACTCGCTCCTGGAGCTTGATCCACAAGCTGACGCTGTATTGATTCTGCAATATCCTAATTTGCAACTAGTCGGCAAAGAAACATACCATCAAGCGTCAGAAAAGAACCAGACAGGCTCTGCGACAAGCACCTCTCATTCAGCAGATCAAAACGAGATACCAACGACCCTTGACCAAATATGGTCACTCGAACCATATGACGAAAATGGCGAACCAAACATAATCGAGTTCAAAGTTTCAAGCAAGCATCTCTGCATGGCGTCGCCAGTCTTTAAGCGAATGATCCAAGGAAAATTCCAAGAATCACAACGCAACTCTAGCGGCCTCTTGGAAATCAAGACATCTGACTGGAGTACTCATGCTCTCTTGACTCTGCTTGATATCATACACTGCCATCATGATGAAGTGCCTCGCCATTTAGTCATTGAGGAAGTTACACAAATTGCACTTCTGATTGACTATTATGACTGCCGTGAGGCCGTTCAAGTTTTCTTCGATCATTGGTGCCCGTCAATGGGTTATTGGGATGTATACAACTGGAGAGACCTTGGCGAACCGATGAAGTTTGGTAAAGATGAGATACCATTACTTTTCAATGCATGGGTGTTTCGACAAGGACCCATGTTTGAGAGTCTAACCGAGTCTGCGATACTCACCACGAGAGATGTCATTGAGACTGATTTACCAATTCCGGATCAAATTCTTGGTATGTACTTCTACTTGAGCTGTTAGTACAGGAGCCTGACCTGTATCAGAACGAATTCAGATAGAGCGCGAGAACTTGCTTGACAAATTATTCTCTCGCATATATGGTCTCCAAGCCGACATCGTCGTTGGAAGAGTCGGCTGCGATCTCCATTGCTGTATGAGGCTCCTCGGATATCTCGAAAAGAAAATGACAGAGCAAAAGCTTCTACTCTCAAAACCAGAAAGACCGTACTTGGGTTGCAACGCTTGGGAGGTTATTCAAGCTATTCGTGGTATCAAAAAGACAAACTGGCGCGAGGGAAAAGAGGTCGATCTTTGTATACTGGAAAAGATTGTCTGTACGACTGGGATAGATGGCGAGGTACCTGAAGTTGGGTTGAGGTTAAAGGATTTTGAGTAGTCAGGCCTTTGCAAGATCGCATGAACTTGGCACACTGAATGTTGAGTGATAATAGCACGATGGTATGTGAGTTTAATGACTTGAATACCTGTATTCACTTTCAGGACTCTTGATATCACAGCAAACACAGCTTTTTCATTAGCCTACGTATGGAGATGGAAAAATCTGTTAATTCAGTAATGCACTTGCTTCCATATAAGGTCTGAACCCTTTGTCTATATCCGGCCAGTTTAGTTTGTCATTTGTAGTGCATTGGCCATGTTCATAGTCTAGATTGTCACTCTATTTGTTGTAGTTGGCCAACCGTCGCCCATTTCAAAAAAATCTATTGCGCCAATATACCGCCAATGTCCTAACGCCATCTACTGATAATTTTAAGTTGCTCAGTAATCTCATCATCCGTGCTCCATCCATAATGTTCACCTTGAACCTGATCGTCACCGCTGATCAAACTCTCAACGCCTAAACCCTTTTCCTCCATTGCATCGAAAATCCTGTTGTACCGCCGGCGTTGAGTTGACATCAGTTAGCGTCAACATCCATCACACAGACGGCGACCATGATACAGGAACCAGATCAACTTCAGAATGAACAAAAGCTAGCAGACATACTATCAAATGACCACTGTAAGTGTATCAACTGAGTGTACACAAAGAAGTGGAAATTCGGTTAAACCAGATCAGAGCAGACTCAGCGCTCGGTGCGAAATCGGGCCATCACTCATCGCTTATTAGGAGAGCAGCAACCTGTTGTGTATTCCGGCAAACAGAGAAAAGTGATAGATCTATACTTCGATCGATATTACATATTGTATTATTGCAATTTTATGCCGCATAAATAATGCTGTTTGGTACGTTTACTCGGAAGATTGAGCCGGCATGGAGACTTCGAGTCTATCTCGTAAACTCACCAATTGTTTTACATGATCTAGATAGAAACGCAGACATGAGCACCATGTAGCTTGGCCAACTTCAACTGCATTTTCAATTTGACATAATTCTGTCATATACGTAAGGTTTGTGTGGAGACTTTGTTATATTTTAACTGAGGAATTGACACCGTCTATCTTCGATATACCCAAACCCTCGCCCACCGTCCATGTCTCATTGGAGTCAGGTCCAGCCTAGCTTCATAACCATTCCGTCTTAATACCCCGGATGAACCAATTGACTCAACAGAAGTCGCCCGAACTGATCCATCCACTTCACCACACGAGGACAATCCCTTGTCTCAATAAGTCGCCAAGCCACGACTCTATGTCCTGCTTCTTTTACTTCTTTCCAGTCCGGTCTGATGTCATTCGCCAGAATACAAGGTGCGTTGGTGATTTCTCCTTCATCGTCAAACAGCGGTATGCCATCAACACTGACATAACCTTGATTGACAATATCAGTCTTGATACAAACTACCAGAAGTTGGATAAGTCCTTCGGGGGGATAATGGTCGTAGTAGGCTGAAAGGGTCCAGCAATTGCATGGATGTCCAACTAAACAATGGGGATGGTTAAGATGTCGAAGATAGAAGGTTGACAAGTCTGCGTCGTTAGGATTAGGATTAGACGTTGCCTGCTTGACTGCCCAAGCACAAAACTCCTTTGAGAAAGAGATATTGACTGGTGGTGGACCTTGGAGCCAAAGGCTTTCGTAGAATCAAACATCGTCCTTATCGTCTTCATAAGTTAGCACTGATCCCTTTGGGGGGAGAATGCTTGATAGAGCTGGAGGCATGAATGAATTAGGATAGCCAGCTGGGTATTCTTCATGCAGTGTGTTGGCCACGTTTTCCTCATCCATGACTCTTCTCACTATAGCTATATGAGCCTTGTAGACCAGTTCGTTGTGCTTGAGCTGTTTGACGAGGGCTGTATCGGGGGTAAAAGCTGGGATTAGTTGGGGCCGTGATATCTTACCTGTTGTTGAACGTTTGATGAAGTGACGAATTGAAAGGAGAATCTGTTTTGGGTAGCTACCATGGAAAGAATGCGGGATTTTATATTGTTAATGTCGCTAAGAAGCCATTAGGTTTGTGTCCATAAGATCACAATCATGAAGAATGTTGACTGAGAATAACATTTGTTCGGAAGAACACCTAGGCAACCTTCTTTGTTCGAACATTTATGAAAATGCTTATTCAAACGATCCTCAAAAACGTACTTGTTTGGCCGATGCAGCTATTACAACAAAATGAACATTGAGAATCGTTGAAAAATAGGTGCCCTCATGAACGTGACGAGCTACCCGACAGGGAACGTGCAATTTTACTCAAGTCCTAACTAGAAAGGTTATGAGAGGATACTTTTCTTTCAAAGCGATTGGTCACGCTGTATTGTCTGGTAGCCATTACTCCATCGACTCTGCCTTGACCGATAACAAAACACTTCTCACAAAATTGGCCAATGGAAAGCTTGAAATTACTGACTGTCAAAGTGCATAAGTAGAACCAAGGCATGAAATTAGAGCCCAGCTGCTGATGGCTATAGGACCTAACAACCTACTCGGCGCTCTTGTTTCCAAAACGCCACATAGAGCCTCAAACCAACAAAGACCATTCCGTTCAAATTTTAGGCACTTTACAGTACTACCACCCATTTGGGACTAGAGGACTTCATCGCGCCCGTCTACGCAGCCACCAACCTAAGGATATTGTATGTATGTAAGCTCTAATATTACTTATTGAACTCTATTTGGGGTCCACACTTTATACAGTGTAGGTGCCGATGCTGACGTCAATGTCTTACATCTCCATGTACCTGATTCCCTCGACGGAGGATTGTTTAAATAATGCTATCCTTACCCACGAGACAGCAAGCATCGCTGCAGTGAAACCTACTAGAGGCCCATCTCAGCAACACTGTCTAGCCCAGTCCATCAGCAAGTCCACAACCATGCCCTTTCTTGAGAGAGACAACGCCCGACTGTTCTACATCTCCGAAGGCAATGGGCCACCTGTCCTTCTCTTACACGGCTGGGCATGCGATAGTCTCGATTTCATGTTCCAGATCCCTTTCTTCAAAGACCTAGGATACAAAATCATTGCCTTTGACTCCCGTGGCCATGGAAAATCTTCCGTGCCATCCGAATCTCACCCTGGGGAGTTGAGGCCAGAAGAAACCAGCGATGACGCGGTGGCTGTACTCGATAGCCTCGGTATCACAGAGCCATGTATCGTCTTTGGCCACTCTCTTGGGTGCCTAGTTGCTTCACTTTTGTCAGTCCGTTCTCCTGAGCGAGTCAAAGCCTTGATCCTTGCTGGTCCTCTATACTACCAGGAATCTGCTGGGTTCAAGGGCTTCTGTGATATGATGAAAGATGGGAATGCACGCCAGTTTTTAGGGACAGTCTTTGGATCAATGGTTGGTCCTGAGTGGATCAAGACATGGCATCGTATGAGGCTAGCCGGGATGCCTGATTGGATTCCCTATCAAACGGGATATCAGAACACCCTTGAGCCGGCCTATGGAATATGGGAGGAGGGGAGTAAGTTCTGGCCTGGAAAGAGAACAGTTCCGAGGTTGGTTGTGTTTCCAGATGATGAGTACTTGGAAAAGGAAAAGCAGCTTGGCGTAGGGGAAAAAGATCGGTTTGAGATATTGGCGGCTGGTCATTGGATGTTCGTTCAGGAAGCCGACCAGTTTAATGAGATTGTCAAGGGATGGTTGGAGACACTATGAGACTATAGACCAAGCTGAAAAGAGCATTGTATGGTTTAGAGGAGGTAAATACGGTGGTGTGACAACTAATACTTTGTTCAACATAAGCAGAATATTCAGTTGGTCCCAGTAACAATGCTCCTTTAACTTGCTTCGAGTACATGTCACATCGCATCTTGTTGATCTCACACCAAGCTGTCAAAAGAATATCCATGCCAGCTTCTTCCAAACCTTCGAGCCCATTCTTCACTATTTGTTTACCTTTATCCTAAGTTGCCAGATACATAATGGTCATCACTCCAGAATCAACCTATGTGGCAATGCCTGTAATAGGCCATGATCTGTGCAAATCGCATGTGAAGAGTCTCTTCATGTAGACAAATCTCACCCTGCGGATTGATAACCTGAATTTATCTGTCACAGCGTCTAGTAGACATTTCTATAGTATATGCCTTAGTGCTTAAGATGGCGAGAACGGCAAACTTCTAGATGCGTTCTATGACATCAACAAGAAAAAGCAAGTATCCCGAGTCAGCTTTGACTGACCATGAAGATTACTTTGCAACATGAATAAGGAATTCACCCGACACCTTGGTATTACGCCGTTGGGTAAGTCTAGAATCAGAGCACAGACACCGTTGCAGATGTTGACCGATTGAATTGTCCTCCCCAGGAAAAGGCTATTGATAACAGACCTAGAGGTTGGCTTGTCCGAGTTTCTGTTCGATAATATCTCAAAGGACCTGGAGCTTTGGCAGCTGGCGAGAAAGATTGCGAATAGAGGAAGCATATCTGTTATAACTATTATCACTTGTAAGAGATCTCATTGTTGGCCACGTAAGGTAATTAGATTGATGTTGACCGGCTGATAGGAATATATCCAAATAAAACTGAGACAGAATATTAGAAATGGTATTGACAATTAGTTGATGAACACCAGGTATGCATGAAAAATTGCTACAATGAACTTCATCCAACTTTCCTAGCAGCTGAGAATGTCATCCCTCAATGCTACCACGCCCCTCCTCTATATGAACATCCCTTTCTTTCATAGGCACATTCCCCTTCTCCTCTATTGTCCTGGTTTCTGTCTCCGGCAAGCTTTCCGTAGCAGTCATCAAACCGCCAGGATCAGAAATCACCAAATCACCATCCGAATCTGCCATCGGAGCAAGAACGCGCTCAACGAATATCGGCCGTTTAGTGCCTTGTGTGGTGGTTCGATCTCGTGGTGAAAATTTGGCCAGAATGTAGGTGTAGAGCTGACGTGCTGAAGGGGCACATGCAACTGCGAGACAAACATTTAGTTCGATACTTCCCATGGCGATGATAGCGAAAGAGGTCAAGTCTGTGGGAGAATTAGTGACATGTTGATAATGCATACTGACGATAAGCGTACCTGTCTCGACTAATTTATTAATTACACGTGACTGTAAGATTAATCTCACCAGACTGACAATTGTGATGCTAGAAACCGACTGTCAGAGAGAAATAATCTCGTCGGGATAGGAAATAGCAACTCACCAGATGCCAATACCAAACATGGACATAACTCGAATCTTTTTATGTCTTCTGATCCCCAGATTGTAAACCTGTGTCATTGGCAAGATCAACATCCAGACGTCAAGGATAAAGTTGACAACGCAGTGTGACAAGTTGATCTTCAAAGCGACCATATAGCTATCGATTGATACGTTGTACTCTGAAGATGACCATAGAGACTCGATAGTACGCCCTTTGGTAAGGTATAGAATGGCAAGAACTAAGGCTGCCACGGCGTTGAACGCTAAAGTCATCCAAACAGCGAGCCGGAATTTGTGGTCAGGAAATATGCGGAGGAAGCATAAGAGAATGGAGGTTTTGGCTGTTGCGAGGCCAATGATGAAAATAATCTGGTTAATGAAGAGGTTCTTTATTCTGTTAGAAAAGCCTCACAAAGGTTGCAACAGATTCACAAACTTTTAACAGAGGACCGAGAGCCTTGGTCTGTGCCAGCTTAGTTATAGATCCAAAGCCATTGGCTATGGCTATAAAGGGCTTGTTAGCAATCAAGAAACAACGCCTGCCCATTGTATTCGAACTTACCAAAACACATGAACATAGTACATGGTATCATGATAGCCTATTCAATCCATGTAAGCAGCCATATGCAGCATATCTCAAGTAATTCACTCACAAATGTCAGCATAGCCCATGTATCGTCATGCCCCCACGGCGACTTGACCACTATCTTAGCAATGATTCGTAGAACCACAAAGATCGAAGCCACTGCTGCAAATACAATAACAACACTCAGATACTCGGCAGAATCATTGGCAATAGGTACATTGCACGCCTTGTTAATGAAGGTCGAGAATTCTGCGAATCATGTCAGAACAGTAATTGGAGGTTTATAATCTGACCCATAGACCATATACACATACCAATTGCCTCTTTGAGGGCACAGGATGCGGAGACGCATGCATTAGTATCTTTTGTCAATTTTGAATCATGACACATTTGATGTGCATTCTGCTCGTCTGCGGTCGCCTCTCGTAAGGATTTGATTACACATGGTACCTATTTGGTGGATCAGCGATGATTACATTACAAAGACAGACATAGAATAAACTTACAGAACATTGCGGGAGGTCGGATATGGACAATGCCGATGTGAAACATACTAAGCATACCAGGCAGAATAGAACTGCGGAACGCATCCTTCGTTAGTGATACCAAGTTGTGACAGAGTCGTAAAAACGACAAAAGGAATTCAAGAAAGGGCGGAGGTAAGATAACTTTTAAGCACATGGAAGAAAACTCAAATCATTCTTCAATTGACGGTCTAGGCTTGGCGAGATTTTGAAAAGGCAAAGATCTCACGCGTTTAACGCCAGCTTGGTGCGGCGAGGAATGCCAGTTATTATGTAGACCAAAAAAAGCAACTTGTCAGAACAAGTGGCTTGGAATGTGAAATTGCATATGTCTTCCTCTTTGGGTGTTAGTAGATTGTTCTCGGACGTGTTGGTCCGTTCATATCAGGTACCAGATATGGTGGCGTTGGCTATTTCATCTAACATTGTGATGGATCGACCAGTCAGAGGGAAGTGTTGGTGGCACAGTTACTCAATCCCCGAAATCGGAAGGTTATTTGATTGCGGTGATCCCGGTAAGACAAGGTGTACGTATACGGGTATGATATGACGCACTCAACGCGTTTCTTTTTATATTCTATTTCAGGATAATTCATGAGTAAGTCTTTAGCCACGAAGAAGCCATTGTCAATTCAAAAACCCAGTCTAACTAGAACATGTGAACCCGTTGAGAAGAGTGGAACATGGCTGGTAAGAAACCCTTATTCTCGTCGACACTTTCAACTGCCGTCTGTAGACTCTTTGGCGTTTTCTTGAGAACTGATGTTGCGAGATGTTTGTCAAGATGTTTGGCGTGCATCTCACAAATCCTCTCAAACGCTGCAAGGACTGTGAACTCTCCCAATGCCATGGCGGCTTCTTTACCCTGATCAAGAAGATTGTCGAACAGTCCTCCCTTATCATCATCGTCGGAGTCAGCATCCTTGTCGTCTTTCGCACCCTCGTCTTTTGTACCATCAAGCAACGGCTGTTTCAGATTAGAAGTCGAAGAGCCAAAACTTATAACCCTCTCAAGACTCTGGTTCCCAGCATCAACAAGTCTCGCATAGTTCTGCTCGGCAATTGCAGAACTCTTACTTAACCTATCCTGACTTTTCCCAGCATTCTCAAAGCTTTTGATGTAGGTACTCAGGATATTGCACATCTTTCTCTTCTTCCTTTTCATGTACGTCTGCCATGCATTCCAAAGACCTGCTTCAATAGCGGAGTTCGCAAAGTCTATATCGGTTGTTGCGATGCGATGGCCGTATAAGGAATGGGTTGAGCCAAGTTCGAGATAGCAGAGGAACCATTTCGCCCCTGGGGCGCCAGAAAAACGGGCGAGAACCCATTCGCCGGCTATGAGTTGGAGCTGGGGCTCTTGGATGAAGTCGATGATTCGTACGATGGCTTGTTCTTCTTTTGTTGGCTTGGACGAGGTGACTTGTCCCTCCTCCTTGTCTTGAGGCTGCTCCGGTACAGAGACATTCTCTTTTGAACCAGCTTCATGAACTCTAATCTCACTGCGCATCTTGCTTGATCGATCATCTTGGACGATCTTATCCTCAACCGCTTGTTCAACATCAAGTTGTTTCTTGAGCATATGCTGCTCGCATGAGAAATTGACGACGACACTTGCGAAGCCAGTACTGATGGTGCACCAGCCAGAGATCTTTTGCTTGGAACTCGGTGCTCTGGCGACCTGGCGGGAGAGTTTCTCTCGATCAATCATGGTGACAATGACCCGTTGAATGTCGAATATTCCTTCGATACCGGAAGAGTTGATAATGATTGGGTTAGGACAGATAAGGTCGCTCAGGGATGAGTTATTGATCTTCTCTGCTTGCTTTGTTGTTGCCTCATGGTCACCCAGCTTGAACTTGAGATCTGTGATCCGAGTGGGCAGAGAATACTTGGTATCGCTTTGATTTGACGTGAGACCCTTCAAGTAATCCTTGACCTCCTGATCCAGTGTCGTCCACTCAGGTACCTCTGGAACGATTGGCTTTTGAGTCTCAACAGAGCCTACGTCCTGAGCGACCACTGGCTCCGAATGGGTTCTTCCAAATGAAGGCTTGCTAAGTGAAGGAGCCTTGAAGCTAGGGAGTTTCGGCGCCTTGAGACTAGAAGAAAGTTTCATACTTGGCATTGACGGCCTGAAGCTTCGACTTGTCTTCTCCTCAACCGGTGACGGGCTCTCGACCGGCGATTCCTTCTCTACCTCGGCCTGCTTCTCAACCACCAGTGAGACAGGGGTCGGCTGGACACAATGGTCCTTGATGTACAGCAAGATCTTGCCGATGTTCTCCATCTCTGGCTTAAGCTTATCAAAGTCCGTCTCCTTCACAAACGCAGCAATCTCTCTCACCCACTCCAACGGCAAGCCCTTCTTCCCCTGAGCTTTGATGCAATCAATCGCATCTCTTAGCATAGTGATAACACCTTGGTAGGTAATCATCACCTGCTTTCGTTTCTTCTGGACCTCCGCCGAGATCATCATGTTGTACTTCCTACCACGATCTTCCTCATTTCCATATGCCTTATGGAACGCAGGATACATGGATCTTCCACGAACGGGACTTCCCATTTCGACACCTGACCAGTTGAATACTGAGACGTCGTTGTGAGTGATGATGACTTCGTCTAGGAGACGAGATAAGGCTTTAGGATATCCTTCAGCGTGGAACGATTGGAAGCGTACGCCGAGGATGCCCATGAGCGAGTAGACGTGATCGACAGGGACGGTCGCGTTCCGGCAACATGAGAGTTGGAGAACTTGTTCTGCGACGAAGCCCGTCCGTACAATGCCTTTTTTCCAAGACTGTAACTGGCTGACTTGTCCAAAGTCGGCAACCGCCGTTCGGTCATCCACGACGAGATCTTTTGTCGCCTTCACAAGACAGACTAGGCAGAAGTTGATCACGTACTCTGCTGCTTCCCCCTTTTTCTCATCTGGTACTGTAACAAGAATATTGTCTATCAGCGCTTGGATGAGGTCCCGGACTGAGTTGTCTGGGCTTTTGGCGATATTCCAGGCTGCTAGATAGACTTCGCGTGTCATTTCTGAGATAGCTGTTTCCATCGTCATTTCCGTTGGGAATCGGAATCCAAGGGCGTGAAGAATAGAAATGAGACGAACTGCCACTTTGACCATCTTCTCCGGCTCCTTATCTTCATCTTCACTAACGACGGTGTCTTTCCCGTCCAGCAACTTGCCAAGCCCTTCAGCGTTGACGACTTTGTTGAAAATCTCCACTTCAGCCTCCTCAGTTCCAAGGAGTTCCTTGTACACATTGGCGATATTACCTCGCGTATACAATTCAACAAACGGGATCAAAGGATACGTATACCCCAAACTCTCAACAGGTCGGCTCAAAGGCTTCCACTCGGCGTTGAAAAGATAAACCATCTTGCTCATAACAAGCTCCTGTAGCGTCCATGCACGCTTCGACCATTCCGGCTTTGCATCAGCAATCGCCTCGAAGGTCGGGATGCCTACCACTTTCCTCTCCCCTTCACCTTTGAACTCTTTCCAGTCTTTGACGGCAGCCCCAACTTGCCAATTCGTATCAAGATGAACGATACAAAAGTCAGCATTAGCGTACCAATCCCCCATGAGAGATAAGGATTGAGATAGTTCTCCGTAGTTGAGCTTGTCGATACAACATGTGTCAGACCAGATATACCGGGATGCTTTCATGCTGGTTTTGGAGATGTTGCGGGCAGAGGTCATGGCGTTGATGAGTTTAAGGGCGGATTTCCAGCGTTGGAGACGGCTTATCATTTCGTCTACTGCGTCCCCGAGACGGCCTTTCTCGTTGAGAAACTTGGCGTGGGACTTTGCTTCTTCCTGGGTTTCGGTTGCAGTGGAGAGAGTTGTTTGAGCTTCTGCGTATTCTTTCTCTGCCTCTTCGATGACTGGGGAGGAGGTGACTTTTTCAGTTGTTTCTTCATCCTGATGAACGCGATTGATGAGATTGTCAAACATGTCCTTCTCCATCCTGCATCGATCAAGCTTTGCTTTCTTCTCATCGCGGTTCTGTCGGGCCTTATTGACATTGCCCCTGGCGTCACTGGCGTTAATCCTCATTTCAAGAAGATCTGCAACAGTCTTGCCCTGGGCGTCATCGCCCAACAAAACCTTGATGGCATCTTCTTGCTCGAGAACATCAAGCTTAGCTTGCTCAAGGACAAGGCTCATATCATCATTGCTCTCAGTGACATGTCCCTCCTTAGTTCTCTCAAAATGCAGTTGCCTGGCTCTCTTGATATGAGCCAAGGTAATCTCATCACCCTTCCATCGATGCGAGAGCATACAATACGGATCCGAGGGATCAGTATTCCAGGAATCAACAAGATTACCCGTCTCAAGATCAATGAGTCTCATTGGCCGTGAATGCTCCGTATTTGGAGCCTCGAGGAAGTCAACATCTTGAAGACCGTTGAATGCATAGTTTTGGGGTTCAATGAAAGTTGGCTTGAAGTCTGGGACAAACCAAAGATTGAGAATTGTGCGGAGTTTCTCTGGAGAGCCGCCGATGTCTTTGAAGAGCTTTTTGAGATGGTCTGGGGTGAGATCGGTGTATGTGCCTAGGTCTGTGACCTTTGCTATCTTTTCTGTCATCTTGTCCATGGTTGGTTTATTATGGCTCGATAGCCTGGTCTAGCTCATGAATTGATTGATGAAGGATCTTGAGCTAGTTGGAGTACGGGATGTTCTGTCAAGGTGCGAAATGAGATAGGTGCTGGTGATGGCTGGTCTCAATTCCCCTCATCTTCTCTCGTGAAAACAATCAACACAAACAATATGCCCGTCAGTAACCGATATCATATCTCATTGATGATCAGTGGAGGTGTTGATTGGCCAAGACGCTGATCTATTTGCTGACAGCAAGCATGAAGGCCTGGAATCATCCACTTTGGGAAATGATCTACATACCCAGACGAGCTGAACTTTTTGAAGTCAAAGTACAGAGTACCAAAACGCCAATGACAAGTTATGATGCCATTCACCGACAGCGGCCCGCATGAGCTGAGCCTTCTAGTCCGCGTGTCTCGGCATGTAACTGGAGCTATCCCCTCTTTCTGCTGTCAATAGTTCTGCAGATCATGTCATACCGAAGAAACTATTGAACTTTGTCGATTCCCGATTGGTCATCAAACGAAATGGGACGGCTCGAAAAGCAATCTTCGGCAATGGAGCGGGGTGATGAGCTGTCAAAACGTGACAGGACCGGGAACGATGAGGATGAGGCTGCATTATGTTTTGGAAGTTAATCAGGGGTCTTTTTGGGGGGCCTTCGAGCGAAACTACGACTTGCATCTCACTCCGGCTCATCGCGTTCATCATCAACGCGACAATGGCGTCGTATCATCGAGTTCTCGACACGTTTGACAGATCAGTCAACCTGAAAAGTGTTGAATGTGACTAGTATGCATGATAACTGCCATTTTGAAGGATTACAGACTGACATCTTGAAGTGATATACATCCTTGGGATATCCTAGTGGATGGCTCACGATGGGACGGCAAGATACGACTCATTGGCTTTGTTGATGTCTTTTTCTTGATTTGTTACTCTGGAGAATCTCGCTTTGAGAAAGGCATCATTATATACAGCAAGTCTCCTCCAGCCGACTGCGAATCGAAAGCTAACCAGAACAGAGGACGATGATATTATCCGCAACATGCTGAACCAAACCGACGTCAAAGCTGCAGACTTGGGCCTTGAAGTTCTCAACCAGGATGAAATCAACACTGCCAAAGAAAAGGGAAAGGGTACGTTGCTCCCACCTGAAGAACAATCTAGACTTTACTAATCTTTGAAACAACAGAACAGGTTCTTGCAAGGCACTTCAAGTTTCAAAGCATCAGAGGTGGCCTTGACTACACGATCACAAGTCTTGGCCATGAAATTGGCGTAAAAACACGATACGAAAAGACAGACCTCAAAAAATATGAAATCAAGATCAGAAAAGGTCGAGATTTCGCAATGAAGAGTAAGTCCAGCACATGAATCTCGTAACAAATCTCTAACAGTTTTAGAACGCATTCGTCGTGGTGTTTCTCAACATGACCTGTTTGACTTGATGCATGATGCTATTCGCTTGGGTGTAATTACGCACGCTGAACTTGTTGGACACATCGTTGGGAAAACAATTGGGGGATCAACCATGGAGGACGTGGGCTCGAAATATTTTGAGGCCTTGACTGGCGCTAAAGGTGGAAAAAACATTGCACTAGCTGGCGATCGATGAGAACTATCATGTTGGTGAAATTGGTGGCAATACACTTTCGACTCGAGTACATCTTCAGATGAAGCATTTTCCTGTACAAACAATCCACTTTGACTCTCCTAATGTTCATGAGTAGCTGAATACAGGGTAAAAAGACCCTGGTCTCGTAAATCATTTTCAATGTAACCCTGTCTTTCCACCAAAGGTCCAAAACCCCTGCCAACACGGTACCAACATGGCACCAACATGGCACAATTCCAGCGCCAAAACGCACACTATGATTGGACTAGACCGCATTTCAGCTAGCCGCAAGCTCCTAACGGCGTAAGCACAGCCCCTGGTCCCGTAATCTCGTTTACCAATCAACATCGGTCAGTGCACTTCACTTGTCAGCAGAATTTATCCAGCCTCTTTATTATACAATCTAAGACATATTTCACCACCAAGCTCTTGGCGCTTCTTTTCCTATTCTCAACTGGTTTGAGAGTACCCGCCATGTCATCTACAGCAACAGCAGCACCAGACTCAAGCGGCGGCGGAAGCAGCGATGATAACGCCGAACTCATCATCGCCGTCGTAGCGCTAGTAATCTCCATTCTAGCCTTCGTCATCGCCATCCTCCAAGCCCTACAACAATATCTCGCTACAGCAACAGGCTGGTCATCATGCCAGGAAGCCGTCATAGGGAAATGGGCACAATTCGCCCGACGAAAAATGGTCTGGACAGAACTCCGCTTCGATGTTCAATTTGAAGCTCCTGTCATCTTCGTCGCTAAGCCAGGCAATACCAGAGGTCCCCTTGGCGACGATGCACTGGCAAAGGATGAGAGTAAGAAGATTATTCGACTTGATGGAGGTCTGGATAATTTCAAGTATACCGATACGGTCAAGGAATTCGATAATGAGTACAAGCAGAGTACGCAGAGAATTATTCACACGGCTGATAACGAGAAAGCGACTTGGTATGCTATGCTCATGGCTATTGTTCGAATGGAGAAGGAATCTCGTGAGTGGCAGGGAAAGAAGTCGGCTGAATGGGTCAAAGCATCTGGTCCCCGCTCTCAAGTCGATACGGAGGATCCTCATACTCATCACTCGTTGCTTGTTATGATGCAGAGGAAGAGACGCTCATGGGATAGTATGCCGAAAGACTTTGCGAAGCCTTACGCTACTACGACTATCTCTCACATCGTTGAGATTGCAGGCATGTTGGGTATTCACTGGCGACAATTCGATCTCAACAACGATCAATACCGCGCTCAAGGCAACGGTTTCGTTCTTCTCGGCTCATACACCGAGGGTCTTGGTATAACCTTCAATTTCCAGAAACAAGGACCTACATGGTTTGAGAAGAACCGTGTTGTTCCCAGTTATAACGTCAAGCAACTCTGTTTCGGAATGGCTCCTACGATCTTTTACCAAGAGAGAAAGGTCTACGCTGATGAAGCCAAGGGTGTTGAGAGTTTGCAGCTTGGAAGTTTTTCTGAGATTGCAAAGACTTTGGTTGTTTTTGGATGTGATATCAACACTGTTAATTATTTCCGTGTTAACCCTGAACAGTCTCGTCATAGTCACTTGTTTGCTGGTAAGTCACCCTTCTCTCGTTGAGTTGATAGATACTAACCTGAATAGTTCCGTTTGAGATTCTCGGCATGGTTGGCGAGATGCTTCACGTCAAAGGAACTGTCTTCCGCATGCTTCCAAACCCGACTCCTTACTACTGGGACCCCAGCGCTTTCTCTCTCCCAACACTCCTTACCGAATACATTTCCTCACTGAAGCTCCTCCGCGGACAATCATTCAAGGATAACGAGCAAATCGGTCGAATTATCGCCTGGGCTGAGAAAGACGAAAAGTTTCCCCTCCTGCGAACAGAGGGATCGACGCTCGACGTTTTCGGCCAAGATATCAACGGTGCTACACTCGTCAACGGACTGAACCATCTTCGTGCCGGTATTGAACTCTGCGATGACTATTTCGGAAAGATGAAGAACCCGGGTTTGTCGATGGTCAAGAAGGTTGTTCGAGTTCACATCCAAGAAGTCATGAGCATTCTCCACGAAAAGAACGAAGATGAGAAGAAGGGCGATGAAGCTATTGAGGATAAGCCCATCTCCATCAACGATATTGACTCAGCATCCGCCGATGAAAAGGAGAGTCTATTGATTCAAATGTACTTCGATCGTGTACGCCAAAACGTCGTTCGAATCATTGGAAAACAATTTTTGAACAAGCATATGAGAGCGAGAGTTGATTCATTTGCTTCAGAGAAGATTTCAAGTCCTGCGAGTGTCAAGCCAAAGATGCATAACGATGATGAGGCAAATGAGATTTGGTGTACGCTTGTTTTTAGAATGCTGTGTTGGCTGCAGTTGCATGACTTTCATAAGAAGGATGTTAGTATTGGGAAGAGTGACGCGTATGCTAGTCGAATTCCGGTCTTCATCGTTTAGATGGATGGGCTGTACTGGTTTTGAGGGGTTGGAAGGATCGGGTTGTATGAAAAGGGTTATGACTGATGATATATCTAAATTGCATTTACATGTGTTCAAGATATGGTAGAGCAATGTTACTTTGATCACTAAAAAGTGTACGTCAAATTTTACTCATTCTTACATATCCAGTCACCTACGTTTCGTTCAATGAATTTACCCATATATCGGACTTAACATATACAGTTATATCTACCCTATATTTAAGATAATACTGTAATCTATCAAGACGTAGTCGGTCCTTTATCCTTGCCAATTCCACTCTCGCCATCACTAATTCCGCACCGACCTATCACTCCTATCAACAATGACTTAGAACCTTCTTGTTCCCGACACAGCCAAAAGCTTGATGTAGAGAATGATGTCAACGTGCTTTAGCTGCTTACAAGGCTTCCTGTAACAGCCAAGCTTAAAGGCACTAGTCCAAACTTAGGGAAAATTTGCAATACGAATTGCGGGGTTTCTGGGGTGCATCATCAGTCCACGGATGTAGCGGATCCAGATTGAGAGAGGCTGGTTAAATATCTTGGCACGACCAGTTGTGTAATTGACTTTTATGCTCTTTTGTCTTCATTACTAGAAGAGGTGATGTGACTTTGTTCTCTTCGTTGGCTGGTTTGGAGATATTTAATTCTAAAGACACTCTCTCAAGACGTAACCATTAAAGAGCGCGTCGCAAACAAGAAGTATTAAACCCAGCAAGATGTTGTCAATGGTACGTCAGAGCATTTCACTAGACTGCCTAGGTAGTCTTCCGGCTTGGCGTTTCGTACGGCAGTACATTTGACATCTACTAATTTCCTGCATAGTATCCAAAATATCTAATATTGGCTATCTCCTCTTTCGCTATTCTGGCTGCTGGTCGTCAGAGTCATGATCGCATCGAGAAGTCTGTTCGTCGACACAGCCAATCCAGTCATGCCGCCAGAACCAGCAACAATACCTACAAGACTTCCTTTCCAGGCGTGACCTGGGATGAAGTCAATTGGCTTCTCAGCACGACAGAACTCAACCAGGGCCACTACCAATCTCGAGGTTCAGTCGCAAATGGCTACTTGGGCATCAATGTGGCTGCCGTTGGCCCGTTCTTCGAGATAGACGTTGACGAGAACGGTGGTGGCATCAGTGGCTGGCCGTTATTCTCCAGACGTCAGACCTTTGCTACCATCGCCGGCTTCTGGGATTCACAGCCGAAAACAAACGGGACAAACTTTCCTTGGCTTGATCAGTATGGTTACGACAGCGTTATCAGTGGTGTACCGCACTGGGGCGGGCTTATCCTAGATCTTGGCAACGATACATACCTTGATGCGACAGTAGACAACCGGACAATTTCAAAGTTCAGATCAACATATGACTTCAAAGCCGGAGTTCTGGAGTGGGAGTACAAGTGGACGCCGAAGGGCAAGAATGCTTCGTATGACATTACGTACCGCCTTTTCGCTAACAAGCTACACGTCAATCAAGCAATTGTCGATCTGACGATTATTCCATCAGCTGATTCTAAAGCGTCGATAGTCAATGTCCTTGATGGATATGCTGCAGTGCGAACGGATTTCTCTGAATCGGGTGAAGATACCGATGGCGCCATCTACTCAGCCGTACGACCGATTGGAATCGCCAATGTCACAGCCTACATCTATGCTCAGGTCAATGGGTCCAAAGCATTGAATCTTTCTGGTCGTGAAATTGTGCATAATAAGCCATATGTGCACACCAATCACTCATCAATTGCACAAGCGTTACCCGTCAAGTTCTCAGCTGGAAAAGCTGTTCAGATCACCAAATTCGTTGGCGCCGCGTCTTCAGATGCATTTGATGATCCCAAAAAGACTGCAAAGGAAGCTTCACAGAAGGCGATGAAGAATGGATATGACAAGTGTCTTCGGGAGCATGTTACGGAATGGGCGAGTGTTATGCCGGATGACTCCGTTGACAGCTATGCTTCCTCCAAGACAGGCAGACTTCCTGACGATGAGTACATCATTGACTCCTCCATCATCGCCGTGACCAACACCTACTACCTACTGCAAAATACAGCCGGCAAGAACGCAACTAAAGCTACGAATAACGCACCCGTCAACATCGACAGCATCTCAGTAGGCGGCCTTACATCCGACTCCTACGCTGGCCAAATCTTTTGGGATGCAGATCTCTTCATGCAACCCGGTCTCACAGCTTCGCATCCCGAAGCAGCCCAACGCATCACAAACTATCGGGTTGCTAGATATGACCAGGCGAAGAAGAACATTGCCACTAAATTTACGGGTTCCCAGAACAAAACCAAGTTCGCTTCCTCGGCAGCTGTGTATCCTTGGACAAGTGCACGGTTTGGAAATTGTACTGCTACGGGTCCTTGTTGGGACTATGAGTATCATTTGAATGGAGATATTGGGCTGGCTATGGTGAATCAGTGGGTTACAAGCGGAGACACGGATTTATTCAAGAAGAGTTTGTTTCCCGTTTATAACTCCATGGCAAATCTTTTTGATGGTCTTTTGAAGAAGAATGGATCCGCTTGGACGATCACCAACATGACAGATCCTGTAAGTTATACCGGTGAATCTTTTCTTTGCCCTTTGTGCTAATGGAAACTCAGGACGAATATGCAAACCACATCGATGCAGGAGGCTTCACCATGGCCCTTGCTTCGAAGACCTTGATGCAAGCCAACATGTTTCGTCGACAATTCGGAATGGCCGAGAACAATACTTGGGAAAAGAAAGCCTCTGACGTGCTATTCATCCGAGAGAATGATGTGACTTTGGAATTTACAACTATGAACGGAAGTGCAGTTATTAAACAAGCTGACCTGGTGCTGGCGACGTTTCCGCTGGGTTATAATGATAACTACACTGATCAAAACGGTCTCAACGATCTGGACTACGTAGGTTATCTCCCACCATTCTTCTGAAGGGCTAATGCTAACTCGACTGTCTTGAAATAGTATGCGAACAAGCAATCTCCCGATGGACCAGCAATGACCTGGGCAATCTACTCCATCGTCGCCAACGAACTCTCGCCATCAGGCTGCTCAGCATACACCTATTCCCAATATTCCTATAAGCCCTATACCCGAGCACCGTTCTACCAACTTTCCGAACAGCTCATCGATAACGCAACCACCAACGGAGGTACTCACCCAGCATTTCCATTCCTCACTGGTCACGGTGGCGCGAACCAAGTAACGATCTTTGGATACCTCGGCTTGCGACTTATGCCGGACGATGGTCTACACGTTAACCCGAACCTGCCGCCTCAGATTCCGTATATCAGGTATCGCACGTTTTATTGGCGCGGTTGGCCTATTTCTGCTTGGTCGAATTACACACATACCACCATCCAGCGACACAAGACGGCTGAACCTCTTGATGTTGCAGACCGTCGGTATAAGAATGGAACCATCAAAGTCTATGCCGGGCCACAGGGGGATACTGACTTGCATCATCTCTCATTCAACAAGCCCATTGTTATTCGAAATCGACAGATTGGTACGAAGAACACCGTAAAAGGAAATCTCGCTCAGTGTCGGCCTGTCAAGTCCTCCAACTCGTACGAGCCTGGCCAGTTCCCTATGGCAGCTGTTGATGGAGCAACCTCAACGAAATGGCAACCGTCCAAGGCTGACGAAGTAAGCTCCCTGACAGTCTCCTTGGCTGCGAAAGACGTCGGAACTCTCGTCAAGGGCTTCTATTTCGATTGGGCTCAATCTCCTCCCGTCAACGTAACTGTCCTTTTTCACAACGAAACGCTCACCAACCCAGCAAAGGTTTATGGCTCATCTAGTAGCAAGTCGAGCTATGATGTCGTGGTGTCTTCGAACAAGATCAAGCTATCAGATCCCTACAACGTAAAGACGACTGATCTCGATGCCGTTGTCCTTCCTACTGGAAACACTACTAACGTTACTCTTTCAAAACCTGTTTCACTTTCGCGATATGCTACGCTCCTTATTGTTGGAAACCAAGGTTTGGATGAGGTTGACTTGAAAGCTAAGAATGGGACTGGTGCTACTGTTGCTGAGTGGGCAATTCTCAAATAGAAGGGCTGATGTCCCTGTATTCTAATTTATTGTGTGAAACTTATCTATTGTCAAAAGAAGCCTAATTAACTAAGACTTTATATTCTCTCTTTTTATGGCCTTAATATTTGATTATAGTTTAAACTGTTGGATATTTCTTTTTAATATTAGCTTATTGGTCCCAATGTGCCCAGCAAAACCAGCCCAGGCGCGCCTCCTCACAGAATCCAAGGGATGCTTCGGATGTCTCGGACACTTGGGACTGGAAGTGTTCACGTCTGGGCATCACAAAACTGAAACGAATGAGCAAGCAACTGGGCAAAGATCCCAGCGGCGCAAGGTTCCACTCGGAGGAAGAAATAATAGATGGTGAAGTCCGAGACGCAGTCAAGGTCCTATCCGAGGAAGAGGTGTATGATGAAAACCTGCATATCCCCCGACTTCTACAAAGGATAGCCTCAGTGGAGTTCCATCTTGACGCCCGGGAAGTCAATAAGTATGAAGAGGACTGGCCGAGCAAGGCAACAAACCTCAAGCTTTAATACGATATATGGGTCATTGTCGAAAAGCTTATGAAGGGGCATAGAGATAGGCTTCTGGACGATAAGAGATTCGCTGGAATTTTCAAAAAGTCTACAAAATGAATACATCTCCCGATTAAAATAGCCAGAGAACAAAAGAAGATCGAAAAAGCCTTTATCCCAGCTATGATAGAAGCCTACTGCCCCTCTCCCGAACTTGAGGATGCTTGATGGGACCCAATTTTGTCCACATGGCAGCACCCTAGTCCAAGTGATATTCTAATCTTGTTTCCGTGGTCGCAAGCCCTTTTTGCAGATGGTGTCATTGGCACAGGCCCAACAGCATCTCTAGTGCTACCAGAGAATGGTCTAATCCTCCAAACTTGTGTTAGAAAGGCAATAGACAAAGGACACATGACCATAGTGCCAGATATAGACCCTGAAGATGATGGCAATGTACTACAACAGAAATTCGATCAATGGAAAAGTCAAAGATTGTGAGACTATAAGATAGTCGTTGCCAACCCGGACAGCCAAGAGGTTACCTGCAGAATATTTATGGATAGTGAGGGTGTGAGATGTCTAGCCGACTTGGATGGAAGAAAAGTGGTCTTCCTCAACAACTTCCGTCCTCGGGAGCGTTACGTCTGGTGGTAATATTTAATTATCTTCAAACCGTTTGTGATGCGAATGGCAGTGGCCAGAGCCGAGACATAATACCTACGCTATTGGGGCGCCAGGGGGGGGGCATGAGAAGAGAAGCCAGCTTCTTGGGCTCGTGCAAGAGATTGGTGGCATGGAGGGCATACTGGAGCAGTTGGATGGAGGAAACGAGGAAGAACCCGAGCTGGACTTAGTACCCGAACACGACTACGAACAATCGGTGATGGCTGAAGTAGAGAAGAAGAGACCTAAAGATTGTAAGATCAGCTGGATAGAAAATAACTGCAGAGGTTGATGACGAGGAGGCGGTGTGAAGGGGAATCACAAGTGTGACATCTCATGACACCAGGGGATATTCACAACGGATGTTGACAAGGAGGGTTACGTCTTACAATCAGTTCCACAGAGACCGAGGAGAATGGTGAAAATTGCCGAAACTCGATGAGGATGCCACGAGTCAGCGACTTGGACAATTATAAATTGTCGGTGCTTCCCCATCATTCCATTTCATCAATAACAACCGTCAATTCAAAAATTTACTATCATTTACTTCCTCAACTACAATAACCTACATCATGTCTAGTGAGCTAGAGCAGCCGAAGCAAGAACCTATTCTTGAAGAAGCCACTTTCGAAGGCGAGGTTCCTCAGAACACAGTCTATGTGAGCATCAGTTGCCTTTGCTATCTGCCTCAATTGCTAAGAGTTTACAGGTCAAATGGGATGTTAAAGGTGGCCGTGATCGGACCCACGAGCCTTATCTCGACACATGGTATTCCCTGGAGGGGTCGCCGTAAGTTCTATAACACACTTACCCGTTCAGACACTGATGCAGAGGAGTAATATCCAGGGGATCGAAGTCAAGAGTGCTGTTAATGTGACAGTGTCTTGTCATGCGTAAGTGGTCCATTTGAGAATCTATCGATGGTATGCTCAAATATTTGAAGTGATACGAGCCACAGCGGGAACCCAGACATTGACATTGATGGGCCAACTGGCGGTAAGCATAAGATTGATCCGCGACGTCTGGGGTCATACATTGTCAGAAAGCGTTGAAGTCAAGGCAGTGGATCTCTGTAATTGCGCTTCACTTCAGCTGGGGATGTCTTGATATCCAGATGTAGGTGATGGCAACGATTTTATGGATGATCTTCTATCTATTGTCATTTATGTTGATGCCACCTGAAGTCCCGATAAGTGCATGTAATTCATATGCCGAGCTCTACTTATTCGAGTGACCCATTATACTAGCCAATCCTCACAATTGTCGCCTGCATAGTGCCTTCATGTCTGTATTTAATAACCCCTAGCATTTTTTACTTTTAAATACGATCTGTTGGTCGTCTCAGATGCCTTAGCAAGTCGAAGCCTTCTTCTGGCCCATCTTTACTTCCGGGGCTTATTGATCCAACTGAGCTACAATCGTAGCTAGACAATGGATTCAGAATTGAGGAGCACGAGTTATCATGCAAGCTATTCGTGACATGCGGATACAAGTAGGTTGCTGAAACAGAGGCGCTAAGGTAAACACAAGGTAAGGTTGACGTAAATATTAGCCCAGTTTATCTAAAGGCTTTAAATATTTATTATCCTGTGATCCCTACAACTATCAGTCGGTGGCATGACGCAAAGACTGTGACAATTGGAACACAGTATCGGGGAAAGAGATCGATGGAATAGGTAGTTCAAGGTAGAAGCAGATGTGAGCAAGTCCCCATTGCTGCTTTCTCATGTGGTTGTTAACAAATGTCCGCCACTCATAATATTCACTTCACATAGTCGACGCATGACGCTGATCTTGAAAAGAAGGCTGAACTGTACATCCTCGTCACGCCCTCGAGGATTCAGTAAATTCTTCCAAAGTTGGATGATTTATGATTGTGGAACAGTCAGAGCCGACGGCATGCTATAGTGGGTTGAGCGGGTCGTGCAGTCAACGATTAAGTTAGCTCTCAAAACCATGGACATCACCAAAATACAACAGTAACAAAATACACCGACAACAAAACGACCGTGTTATTACATAGTCTAAGTATCACAACTGTAAGGACTGTACATGACATTTCCGATGACCCGGCGGCCTATTCTGTTTTCTCGTCTCGCCGATATTCATATTATAGTTCTTCCGAAATCATATAGGTGTTAGCTGGTGATTCTCCTTGCCCGAATCCAGTTACCACTTACAAGTCACGGGCTAAGGTCGTCTAATAGCACTTGTGACGGCCGTTGAAGGCACCAACAGGAATACACTCATGCTTTCCTGAATACTTCCATCCCTTGTCATTCTTCGGATAAACATCCGGGCAGCGGCACTTGACATGTCCAAATTTGGGGTCGCACTTGATGGCGCAGCGTTGCTGTTTGCCAACCGGCTTACCATCGACAAAGTAGCATTGTCCGTACTGTTCAACGGGGCATGTGAAAGCTTCAGCTGCGACAAGCATGGCGCTGACGATGAAGAGCTTGGAGAAGTGCATTTTGGCCGCAGAAGGTGATGTAGATTGAAACTATAAAGTGATTTGGAGATTTGAGGGGGGATAGAGATGGCGAGATGATGAGATTAGTAGTATCGATATCTGAGGAATCTGAGGGTGAAATCGAGAGTCTTTATAGCTTTCAGCTGGCTGGTTCTTCGACGCAGCACATGTCATGAGACATGGATAAAGCTACTAGAGGCAATATGGGCCGCTGCAGGATCAACAGAAAATCATCATTTGCAAAGCCCTGTATCCAGATATCTGTTATTCTGTTACTATTCGGCATGCCGAGTCGACGTACCATGCATAATCAGATCCATACCAAAAGCAGTAATTCCGTGCGCAGGAGAGATCCAGTTGTTGGTCCAATCGCGTTTCTTCTTGCATAGAAATAGCATTAGCCGTCCAAAGTTCTTCTTTGATGGGAAGGACGAATGTCTGCACCACTGACTTGGCGCTTGAATTATCTCATAGGATCACTTGCACTGCCCCAATCATCTTGGCTGATAATGCCATGCATCATCGTGCATGAGCGTACGGCCGCGCAAACAGAGCAGAAGGCAACAAGAACAGAAGAGAAGTATCAGTATAGAAATGATACATTTGATCTACCGTAGCGTTAGCGACATCATTGCCTACTCTTTTCTTGCTCGTGATTTGTTTGTACTCTTCTGCCTCCTGTAAAAGAGACATGATGCTCTCTACTTTGAAATCCGGCTACTCTACATTACAACGATCTGCACCGGGGTGATCATCATCATCTAAACAAAGGGGAACGCAGTTCAAATCGAAATCAGATAGTCCTACATTTTCAGGCAGGCTGTAATAAAATAGAGATCAAGGTAAAAATTAGGTAAGGCTGTTATAAAGATTAGGAGAACTTATTCAAGGTCTTGGGGCCTGAAAGCTTGGGGATTTATGTTAACAGGCTCTTGGTATACTAACTATTTTCTAACCTGCTTTTATAATGTGCGGGGCAATCTTTCTTTCAGCTGGGGCTTCGCTGCCGCAGACCCATGTAGCGGTTGACATGAAGAAGTTATTGATCACTTTTAGCTATGCACGTTGAATAATCGCAACTTTTGTCTTCTTACCTATCAGTCTTTCGCAAAGGGCTTTTCCTTCCATATGTAGATTTTCATTCAAGTGACTGCAAACAACTCGGTAGACCAACTCAAATTGTTCTTGGCGATCACGATAGTCCACTAAACATTGAGTTTACAGGGCCTAATTCCAGTGCAGGTCCACTAAAACTATCAAAACGAAAAGTTCGTTCGTCATTGTGATGCATCACCGAGGTAATGAGACAACCGAAGCACCAAAAAAATTGATGGGAACATGCTAATACAAATTAGCTTACTTACAGACCAAGTTACATCCTCGGTGAACTCTACACCCCGAGGCTTTAGAATACTCCAGCGTATTATCACCATCAATCTTACGCAAAAGCCTCATTCACTCACTCTGTACCACTGAACATTCCAAAACATTCACAAGCTTTTGCCAACGCTATATTCGCTCGCTTTTCACCATCTACCTAACCAATTTTCTCTATGTTTACTTTTGCTGGTAAAGACACTGAGCGTGAATACCGGCGATTTCTGGATGAGGTAAAGTCCCTCGGTAGTTTACGATATAAAGTTCTGGCTAGACTGGTCCCTAATTCACGAATGGCCTGAATAGGCAGGTGGTGATTTTAAGCGTTCAGCTAAGACAGCGAAAATATTTATAAATTGCCTATATAAAGACTAACCGCCAACTTCACATTCCCAACCACTCACTTCAACCACTCATCCCACTACATCATGCCTCTTGAACTTCCCGGCTTCGGCCTTCCAGTAAATTTCCTCCCTGAAGAACATTTCCCAACTCTTCTCGGCATAGAGTCAGATTTTGTAGCGAATACACTCACCAACCGCGAAATATGCATGCTCCGCTTCACCGAAGAAATCACCAACAAGCCCAACTGGTGGACTAAGGTCTATGATGAAGAAATCACCACGAAATGGAAAGCTGAGGCATTGGAGTTTGATTGGGGCCAGTATATTAAGTATGGAGACTTTTCTCCTGCTATGGCGGATGCTGTACGTTCACTGTCGTGAATGGTTATAAAGCTAACATCTCAGTGCATCGAGGAGTTGAAGCTCAAGGCTAGAATCTATGAGACTACTAAGCTTCTTCCTGTCTATGATTATTCTGCTGCTGTCGTCAAGTCTGATCACTTGATTCCAGACGATCTATGGGAAGCACTCAAAACAGGCGTCCAAGGTCTCGAAGATATCTCTGATGAAGACAAGGACTGGCACCCTGGCAGTAACGGACAAGTGCTCAACTTGGTTCATCCCTCTATGTATCCTCTTGTTTACGGCAAATCTCGAATTATCCCTGACAAACAGATTGGACTTGCTCAAGCCCTTGAAAACTGCGGCAACGGTGTTGTCATCAAGAAACCCACTGACAACTCCATCAGAGGTGACCTTTGGCATTGTACCTCAACGAGCTTCCAATGGCTTCCTTGCGATGTCTTAGTCCAAGACGGTAAAGCCAAGATCCAAAGCTATATCAACAATCTCCATCCCGTCAAGCACGCAGCTCTGTATCCCATCATTGAGAAATTCATTGAAAAGGCTCTGCCTGCTTGGGATATTGCCTATCGCTGGCTCGAAGAGTTCGAAATGCAACGATTGACAATTGAACGTGCGGACATGAAATGCCGTACGAAGAAGACTTGTGCAAAATCCGAGCATGCATGTACGCCCTTGGCTCGACCAACAAGAGATGACGAGCCGAAACGAGACAAGTATGGTGACAACTATAGTGATTCTGAGATATCGGATTCGGATGACGATAGCCCAAGGGAACGGAAAGATTGGCGCGAGCCGAAGAGGAATCTGAAGGCTCCGTTGAGAGCTGTCGAGAAGGTTGATGGAAGTGAAATTGAGTCGGAAGAGTATGACAGTGCTGAGGACAGAGATGGGAACCACGAAGATGAAGAGATGGACGATGATGAAGATGAGGATGAAGAGGAACGGAATCCAAACCATGTCTCCGAGAAGGAAGTCAAACGTCGAGATTTCCGCTGGTTCTACAAAACGCACCCCGTCGTCGCACCAGAGCCCAGCCCCGAATTGAAACTCAAGTTCGGCGCCAGCGATGTCAAATCAACTGGATTCTTCAACGAAACGGGGACTAGAAAGCTTCAAGTCATCGTCAAGCTTGCCAACATCCATCTCACACCTTCAAACCCTGCTTATCCCGGCGGATCATGGCACGTAGAAGGTCTCATCAATGAACATATCGTCTCAACAGCTCTATTTTACTACGCCAACGAGAATATCACCTCGAGTTACATAAACTTCCGGACCGTGGCAAATGGAGAAGACCTTGATGAGGACAATTTGAGGTATGATCAATATGATTGGAAAACAATCCAACGAATTTTCGCTATCGAGTGGCCTGGTGGTGGATCTACGATTCAAAGTGTCGGAAGCGTACTGACACGTGAGAAACGAGCATTGTTTTTCCCGAATGTCTATCAACACCGTGTTGAGCCTTTCGAGTTGGAAGATAAGACGAAACCTGGACATAGAAAGATTCTGGCCTTGTTTTTGGTTGATCCGGCAATCGAGGTTATTTCTACTGGAAATGTACCTCCACAGCAGAAAGATTGGTGGCCTCAAGACCAGATTTCAGACTCCGGAGCCGAGTTCCCATTTGATCAAATCAAAGCCAAAGAGTTCCGGAGGGAACTGATGCAGGAAAGAACAGCAAACGAGGAAAGAGTTCATGATCGAATGAAGCGTGTGGAGTGGAACTTCTGTGAGCACTAGAGGTCACATAAGAGAAGAGTCAGCTCAATTCAGAGATATGTAGTTTAGTTATATACACCTGGTCAATTCGTTTTTGTACATATCTTAGGGTACCCATCTCTCCGTTGTCCTAATCTTTATGAGAGCTGTACCCAATCCCTGTTTTCTCTCCTGTTCGCTTACAAGGATAGGTGACAATCAGCTCCATTAGGCACTGGCTCCGACCAATTTGACAGGGGAGCGGGGCGAGTGCAATTTGACTCCTGGGTGATTTTACTCGCTGATATACGGCATGTCTTAGCAACCCCTCACTTGTTTTTGAAAGGCGTAAGAACAAGAAATACAAACCCATCATCTCTCCCTCTCATCCTTGAGATCTTGACAAATAAAAACCTACTGTCACTCAATTGGATGTTGCAACCTATTACATCAAAGACGAGACATCGCTTGCTTGGCATTTCTATTGCATTAGATGCTCCCGTCTTATCCCCACAATCATGGCTACCCAATCTCCTACCGATCCAACCCCTGAGTCAGGAAACGACAAACAAAAAGAGACAAACATGACTGCTCCCACTCAATCAGAAAACCCTGAGGCGCATTCCTCGGTAGCTCAAAACTCAATACCAGGGTTTGATGCAAGACATGACGCAGCGTCTCACATGCCCCAACAATGCCCAAGCGGGGGTAGCATGCAGTATGCATTCGGTCCAGATGGAGAAATTGTAGTTGGTCCAAATTTGTTAGACGATCCAGCGACTGGAAACATCTACTGCACTTCCTGCTGGATACCTCAATCAGATTCCAACTTCAGAACACATGGACCCTATAACTTCTTGAACCCCATCTGTCTAGGTTGTGAAAAAGTAAGTTTCTACTCTTACTTTATATCATCAGCATTAACTGTAGAAGCAATACCAAAAGGAACTTCCTCCATCATCTCTGGGAAAACGCCGACCAGACTCTGAACCATCAAGCGAAACACAAACGCCGGAACCCACCAAGAAGACGAAATCAGAGGAACTATCAGGGAAAAGTGACGATGCTGGGACCTCAGCTGATATTTAGCAATGTGTAATATCACAGCAGTCGGTATTGTCTGCATATCTGCGATGTTGAACCTTTTACAAACAAACCCGACCCATGTTTCATATTCTACGACTCGATAGATTTTAGGTAAATTATCTAAATTTTACGATAATACACACCTACCTTCAGAGCACTTTAACGTGGTCTGATGCTACTTGAGTTTACTGCATCGATGTGAATGTTCACCCATTCATTGTTCTGACTCGAAAATAAATAAAAAGTCTATAAAGCTCACCTTCGCCCACGCCTAGCTCTCCTCCAACAATCCAGCCTCGCTCTCAGAAACAGCACTTAAGCATATCAAACATACCCACGTCTATCTACCTAAAGACGATACTCTCAACCTCATCACCACACCCGCAACAATGGATCAAACCAACGACCAAAACTCAACTCTCGCCGAAACTAACCCAGATCACTCGAGGGATTGCCTCGGGGATCGCCTTACTTCCGAAGAGTACCATGCTATCCGAAATTCCCTTATCGAGCATCTCGAACTAATGGAACTTCTAGAACTGGGAGAACTCAGAAGCGTTGAAGAGGAGAACGAAATCGTCAGTGAAGTGCAGGATCAGTCTCAAGACGACTGGAGGAATCGCCTTACTGCAGAGGAAGAGCAGGCTATTCGAGATGCCCTCAAGGAGCATCTTGAACGCATGGTTCTTCTTGAGTATGAAAAACTTCTTAAGGCTTATGAGTAGACTGCACTCGTCGCTGACAAGTGAGGTCCGCCACGAGAACCTCGTCCATAGACCGTTACCCGTACCAGGGCCACTTTCCTGGAGCTGGTAAGTGGTACGGCATTCCTTTTAGCCCAGGATTCCATTTGTAAATTTTCAGTTGGTATCTGCTGTTGGAGAGCTGAGCTTCTAGTGGCTGGTATACTGGAGGCGACATATCATGATCTCGTCTGTCCTGGGCAGGCGCAGGATTTGAACAAGGAATATTTGCTCTTGGAACGGGGTTACGGCGACTATGAAGTTATAGATACCTAGAATCTAAATAAGAAGTGATTTTCTATAAACTGACATATTTGGGGGAACTGTCTTGATGCCTTTCGGCAATTTATGGATGGCGGTTATTGAAACTTCATGCAACCTTTGTATTCAAGACAAGAACCTACTCTGACACGAATTCCTTGCATGCGCTAGTGCATAGGTTCTCACAAAGCGAATTTTGAAAGAGTATGTTGTTAAATGATTGATGAACACCCGGGCAGATGACGATTTTGTTTCTACATTGAAAGAAAAAGAATACAAGGAATCCTTTTGTAGTTGATCAAGGCGCCCAATTGTTCGATTGCACATTTCATTTCACTCATTTTTCAGAAGGACTCCACTTCTCTTTGTTCACCATAGAAAGCTCCTATTGTGAGTAGCCATCCTTTTCCGTGGTACATGAACAGTGATAGGTTCTTTGTAAGGCTCTTGTGATCAAGGTCAAATATTTAAACAGGACCCCCATTAATGTCTGTATGCCAAATTCACAACCGCACAACCCTAAACAGACGCGCGATGACCAACAAACAAAATCATTCTAATCAGCCAGGTCACGTTATGTCCGATACTAGTGATTACCAGCCTTCGGAGCCTGAACTTCTCCCTTCCCGTCTTTATGACCCTTTTCCAACCTACCGTTCTCCCAATCCTCGACGCCGACAAATTCAACTGCAACAAAATTTCTTGTGGATGATTCGTTGGCTAGACGCTGTATGGTGCCAGCAGTTTAAAGTCTGGAAGATGAGTGTCAGGGAATGCACCGAAAGGTGCGCCTTATTTCATGATATTCCGGAACAAATAACTGTTGGCCGATATGAAGCCTTGGAATCCGCGATGGCACAGGCCCGTTTTTGGTTAAGACTTGCTGAAGAACTTGAACTTGGTAAGCAGACTCACTACAGGTACGGGTGGCCAGCAGAGATGGATCGCGAGGCGCTTTGGGCACTGGTAGAGGCTGAAGAGGTGCAATGCTTATTAAAACCAACAATATCGACAGAAGACAGGGAGATACATGAAGAAGAACCAATCCCGACTGAGGAGGAGTACCTGAATATTGTGAACCAGCTGCTAGTAAGCTGGGATACGTTGGAGGAGATGAGCCGCGTAGACGATCGCCCTTTTATGGACTATTACGCAGAGGAGCTCGGACTATTAGAACGAGGCGATGATGGAGAACTCAGATTGTTTTATGACTCGGAGGAGGTTTGATGGCTACAAATTGGGTTTTTATCTAGGGAGGAATGGTGCTTCCTTTTTCATTGGTATTTATATAAAGTGTATAAGCGAAGTATCTGGCGTTTACAAGTCTAGACTTTCTGAAATTGATCCATGGGCGGATCTCAATTTTCATATTCACATTCCTCATGATGTTGCTTTTCTACTCCTACTGACGGTACATGAGCACGGCTAGTTAGGTAGAGTCTATCGATACATGACAGAAGAGACACTGGATGAGGGTACGAGCATTGATATGAACCTCTTTACCCTCCAGTCTCACCCTCTCTCTGCAACAAGCTCCCTGATTAAGCTGAAAGTTTTGACAGTAGATGTAACGACAACTAATAAATACACACAGAGTTACATTTCAAATACATAAAGCCAGCAAAAGAAGAGTCCAAATGAATAAATACAAAGTCAAACGCCTGAAACAATCCATTCGAAAATTGGTGATTGGTGTTGATCGAAAGGTGAGATGAGATTCTGGTTTCGTCAGTGGGGTTGTGGCTACTAGACCCGTCTTCGATATGCTGATAGTAAGTTTACTCGCTTGAAATATGGAACATTGGGAGTCTCACGTCTTGTCCTAGGCCTAGACTTTTCACCAATATCAGACCAATATGCTCCGTCAAATCTGCAATTGAACCAAGAACAAATGTAAGAACAATACTATTCGTTCTTTGTGGAACGCCCGGTTCGTTCATCTACCTATCCATAGAACAACATAGCAGGCGCTTTGTTATATCAGTTACGTAAGAAGGTCCTGTTCGAGGGACCTCAACAGCAGGATGAACAGTTCCAGCGTGATGAAAAGGTTATGTCAATTAATGATTGGGGAAGTCATGAGGTGCATGGCCTGTATCAAAAGCATTAATGCTGTGAAGGCCAGTGTTCCAAATGATATATATGAGACTACTGCCATTGGCACGAATGGCTATCATTCTTGAGTGAACATTCACAGATCGGACGTTCAAGGCACACGGGCAACAAATCCCGTGAGAACATTCTACATATGTACCAGTTGCTTGCTCCCTCGGCGTGTGAAGTTCAATCTTTTCAAACTATAAAAGACCCTCCTTACTCTCAAATATAACCCTCCTTCTTACTCTCAGCTAACCAGCTTTTCATCAAGTGAACCAGCTTTCAGTAACCTGACAGTACGAAATCTTCACCAAAGTATCAATCACATTGATCAAACAGCGTTCTTTCCTATTACGTTGGAACCTCAGACCCTCGGCGTTCATCTGTCTCCAACCATGGATTTCTTGAAATACCTTTTCAGACCGTCAAAGGCTCGACCCGGTTCCAAACCAGCTCCTTCCCTGAAGCCTGTCCTCATGAACAACCCTCAGCAAAGCCAAATCACTCATTTCGATGGCAACATGCAGCCCGTTATCACCGATACGTACTGGCCGGAATTTATGAACAGGATCCAGTACCAGGTTCCTCGAGGTGATGTCACTGTTCGACTAACTTGTCCAAAGTGTAAAAGACTGATGCTATCGAACGGAACCTATGGAGATCCGTCCGATGCCTGGGTTAATATAGCGTGCATACAACCCTGCGGTCACATTGTATGTAAAGACTGTCTTACCGAATGGGTCACAAGCCAAGAGAAAGCCTTTCCTAGTCGGAAGTGGCGCCTCTGTGCTGTTTGCGCTACCGAAATCCCAAATCATTCATCATGTGGCCATTCGTGTAAAGGAATTCTATTTCCAGGACCAATGAGATATCTCTACAATGTCCCTCCTGTTCTATCCCAAGGTGGCCTTATCAACGAATATTGTATGAACTGTGAGCTCTCGCGTGTTTTTGGTGCATTGAGACCTTACATGGATATTTATAACATCCAGCAGGTACTCGATGGAGATGCAGTGGATGGTGATGACAGGTACATCTGTTGTAGCATAGACGCTCAAGAAGCAGTGATAGCCTCGGAACAACCTAAAGGCCACCCTTTGGCTGAACCTGGGAAGTTGTCCTGGCCAGTGCAAGATCTAGAGCTCCCCCCAGAGGTCCAGACTATCTGGAGGACTTCCAAACAGACATGGATTCTTCAACAGAAGAACTTCTGGTTTGGTTGTGAAGTACTGAGAACTGATCAGAAGCCTCACTTCTACATTTCTGTCATGGGTTCTCAAGAGCCTCTTTATCCTGTCTCTGGCATGTGTGGTATTTACTCACATGCTAGTCCTAGACCTATATCAAGCTGAGATACATCAACGTAAGCTGGAGACAGGCGGCAAGATTCAACACGTATCATTTACCCATGGAAATTGGGGAATATGTCTAACATGGGTGGTGGTGAGAGTAAATACACAAGAAGAGAAATAAAAAGTCCGTTTCATTCTATCATTTAAAAATAAAATACGATAATATTGGTGTGGCAAGTCCGGTGATAAAATATAATGTGTGTTCATAACCCTTGACTTCTTTTCATTTGATACTCTACTACCTGTTACGATCAACACCAGTAGCTGACTGGCGTTGGACTGCGTCCTTTGCCAAATAAACATTTGCTTTAACCATGACACAGTAAGTCTAAGAAGCCTGGTCTATAGAACGATATATCGGCTGAAGATGGGAGGGCATGGGACAATGAAACTGCCTCATTGTCAGAGGTGATACCAATGCGTCTCATGCCCTACTCGACATATTCTATATGCTAGTTGATTGCCGACTTACTTACACGCAAAGTGTTATGGGAACTGTACTGCTACATATCCCCTCTTATTACTATGGAGATTTTTCCAATAAAGGCCATTCCACTAGGTAAGCTCCGAACCTGGTGGGTTAGCAAACATGCACCCAACCTTTTAGCGCAACATATTTGAATGACATGTGACCTAGCAGCTTTCAGGTCCATCCATAGGTTACTCGAGAAGTGAAAGGAGAATGGCTGTCCACAAGGTTAGGATAGGCCCTTCATGGAAATAGGTCTGCTGGGAGTTGATGCAGTCCAGATTTAGCCCAGGCAACGCCGGAGCGACATAATCCTTCTAAGAATCTACGTTTTCGAGTGATCATACAAATGGATATATGAAGAATCTCATGATTGGAATTGTGTGGGTATCTGAACAGGACCGATGAAGAACTTGAATGTTGGTGCATTTTGGATCGGAGGTGTATAATGTTCTCGTATAGTATGAGCTCACTGTTGACATATGACGGTATAGCAATCTGGGGTGCACAACTGACAGAGGACATGCCAATAAACGGAGAGGTTCAGTCTTTTGTTGGTATAGCCTGACTCGTAATAAGTCACTATGTCGAGACCTTTGTCTTATACTGTCGAGCCTTGACCACCTTGAAACAAGCATCATACACGAAAAATGGCATATACTTAGACTTCTCGACCCCCGTTTTCCGTGACCTTTGACATGTTCCAATGTTCATACATAGCTGCATGGCACTGTCTGTCTTGTTCTACGCGAATTGTTCGGATATTCTGTTTTGCAAGAAGAATCTTTGTTGGCAGTTTAACCACACTAAAGTTTCAATGTTCTATCCCGTTACAAGAAGAGATGTAATCGACCATACCTATTAAAAACAAGTTGAATAAAGTGACTGAATACTCATCTTGTATGGCGCGCAGTGTTGTGAACAATATCCTCCGCAATACAGTAACCGTTCATCAACTTTGCACACAAAGAGGAGTATAACAATCGCGCCTCGTTTCAACTATAAAACCCGATTCTTTCCTCCCAAATCACAATCTCAATCAAGCAGCTTTCCAACAAGCACCCAATTCTCTGCGCCAATACTTCAGTCTCTCGCCATCGATATCTATCCACCACTCCCTTCCCTCACTCACGTCAGAGTTCCACAACTCCAATTTCTTCAAACATGGATCTGTTCAAAAACACCGTCAACAAGTCAAAACCTGACGCCGGCGTCAGCTCCGACACTATCACCGATGTTCATTGGCCGACCTTCATGAAGGCAGTCCAGAACCAAGGTTCAAATACGTCTTTTCGATTGACATGTTCTGTCTGCAACGAATTGATGCTGGCAATCAGTCACAACACTTCTATTTACAGGGACACCATGTCACTCGTGGTACGCAGCAAAGGCCCTGTGCGTAGGGCGGATGAGTATGCCAAGACAGCAAACGCGTGGATTCAGCCTTGTGGCCACATCCTATGCAAGGGGTGCATTCGCAAAGCGTCAGATGACTACAGCACCTGGTTCCCTGAAGAGAATTGTTACAAATGCCCTATTTGTAGCACCAAGATCATGAATCATCCATACTGTGGACATCGATGTCTAGGAGTCGCTGTTCCTTACAGGGTGGCTGATTATCAAGACGTTTCCCCGATCTTATCTCAAGGTGGTGTCATAAGCAATACGTGCCTTGACTGCGAGATGAGAAACCTTTTAAATGAATTGGAAGTGTACATGAGAGAGTATATACTCAAAAATCAAGTTGAAAGCCCAACTCAATTTGTCTACCCGGTCATTACCGGTCCAGGGTTGAAGCATGTGCTAGGGCCGTCGACAGGGAAATGTTGTCCCCGAGACGCAGACGGTCAGTTTTACTACCGTATTCGAGATCTGAAGATCCCGAAAGAGATAAAGGACATCTTTGAAGCTAGGAAGAAGTCTTGGGTTGTAAAAGCAGCCAGCGTCTGGTTTGCGCCCTTCATCTTGAAGACTTATTGGAGTCCTGATTTGCAAATCTCGGTGCTGGACTCTAAGGAGCCGGATTCAAAGGCAGATTGGCCGGAAAAGATCCGTGTGTCGGCACCTTGGAATGCGTCTAACTGATGGAGACAGGTAACGGGGTTCTAGAGGAGGGACTTGCTCCTGGCGAGCAGGAAGAATTACTAGTATAGGCGGTAGCCAGGATAGCGATCTGGGAGATCAGGAATCAGTAGGCTGGATCCTACGATGCAAAATGCAGATTTTGGTTTGAATGAATTTCGAAGTATTGTGATATCCATGTGTCCCCTACGACTCTTCGACTGAAGGCCACAATATTCTCCATGTGAATAAAATGAAAGTCTGACAATAGTGAGCACTGAACTGGCGATAGTGGTCATGATGATTGTCTGCCTCAGCCATCCTCAGTTGGAAGCCGCACACTGCTACTGCGACGATGACCTTTAGACGCTACTTGGTTCAGCGTTTTGGAGTAGGCGGATATACTACGATAAGTTGATAGTCCATGAATTATATTTAAACAAGCTCAACACTCTCTCTACTAGTCGTCTTAAACCTCACATCACAATGTCCGTCTTCTAGACATATGTTTCTCAGCCTATTGTGAGCCTCTCCATGCCCAATGCGAAAATAGCGGCTAGGCTTATCCTCCTTCTCTATCAGTACAAGAAACATATCCCTCACTGAGGTCTTCCCATCAGACCATCGAATCCCATCAACAATTTGCTGATAAAGGTGAAGTAACTTTACTTCATGATTTCCTGGTGGAAGTGGGTATTCGGCCTGCCAAAATATCCGCTCACCATCAAGAAATAAGCCAGGCAATTCAACCCTACTCCCCTTTCTCGTCCTTTCAGGAATAGGTCGAAATTCCGTTCCGTCCATTTCTACTGTTGTGTTAATGGTTAGTCCAGAGACCCTGAGCCTTGACTTTTCGAGTTTGGAAGAATATGGTAGTCCGGACCATTTTTCCTCATATGTTTCAAGTTTTAGACACGTTATTTCGTTGACAAGTTGCAAAGGTGTACTGAAGTCGCCTGTAGTCTCTTTGAGTGGCAGAATAGAGAACCAGGACCAAGTAGGAAAGTTACTCTCATCCTCGGTGTTATGCTCGTGCCGAGAAAAGTAATTATACGGGTTCCAGAACAAGTTGAACGCCAAAGTCTCTTTCCAAAGTCCAAGCATGGGTGTAAGTCCCGTCTGGCGAGAAAAGAAACTTATCAAACCACCAAACGCTGGTCCAATATCAGACGCATACGTTAACTCTCGTTTCAGATACGCTTTCACCCAAAAATACCAAGTGGTTTGCTGGGGACAGTTTAAGTCGAACGTAGGAGGGTCGTAAGGGTTACCATCGGATATAGACAGGAATGATTTTGAGAAGAGTGTGCCATCTTCGGACTTGGAACCTTGACGGCATTGCCAGAAGAATTGCCCGCTCGGGAAGAGAATGGTGCGTGGAGGGAGAATTTGTTCTTGAAGGATCCAACCTCGACGGAAGTAAGAGTATGTCTTTCTGGATAACTGGCGAAATTCTTCGACTCCGAGGCTTGGCTGGATGGATATCAACTCTTGGTCATTCGTGCTTGGGAGAGTGTAATGAATGTCGGTAAACCGACCTTGTTGGCTTCCATCGGGAGAGTCTTTAATAAAGCCTTCATGGGCATCACTCGCAGCAACAGCAGCGATGTTCAAGTATCCACCCTGGTAAATTTCAGCCATTTTTGCTGCCTCCTCTTCCCAGTCTGCCTTGGAATCTTGAATGATGCAGAGCGAGTCAATCCAGAGGTACTTGATGCCAAGCTTAACGCAGACCATCACGGCATGTTTGTAATTCAAGGTCAAATCATTCAGAGGAATGCCTTCCATATACTGCTCCATGTTGGTGCTTATTGTCCGTAACGGCGGCTCTGAAGTCTTTGGTCCCCAGCAATGACTGAGAGTTGCGTACTGGATCTTCTTGTCAAGAATAGTTGATGATTCACGTAGTTTCACTTCCTCTAGTTCCATGGCTGGCTCCAGATCTAAGAGTCGTTTCGGAAGCACATCGACCGTCTCATTGCATTGAGTGTGATGCTTCTCGCAGTCTTGGAGCCATCCGGTGATAGTCCCAAGCCGTGCAGTAAGGCCTGTTTGGTTCAATTGCCAAGCTGATTTCTCCCCAGTGTCTATTTGATTCGGTTAGCTCAATTAAGAGAAGACAAGTGATCATGTTACAATTTGGATCGACAAAATGATACGGTTCCGACTCTTGAAGACTTGGACTTGGATACAATGGCCCCTCTCGCCATGTAATACTAAATAAGCTCCTTCGCAAATCTCTCTCGACTCGGATCAAGGCCTGATACTTCAATGGTTCGTCGTTCAGATGCCCTCTCCAGTTGGCAGTATCGGGGCAAACTTTGGAAAATACAAAATGGCATAAAGGGCAGCTTGACGCTGAATCTTTGAGGGCTTTGAAGCTTGGCTGGTACTCAAACAGTTCTTCTTCTAGCTCTTTCTTGTCTGGTCTCTTTGACCAAAGCAGAATACCTTCGCAACTTGAGCATAAGGGCCTGTTTTTATCCATTCTTGGAGGTCTGGATGTTTATCAAGATCATCTATGGGTGGAAGTGTCGAAGAGAAGAGGCTCTACTCATATCAATAGAGAGAATGGATTACATGCAACGTGAGGGGTTTTTCAGTGAATGTTGGTTGTACAGATGTTGGTGATGCAGCAGGGGTGCCTATATGCATTTATTATTGGCTGAGGTAGTTCTCGTACATCTCAGACAAATCCGCGCGGGTATAAAATCATTATAATTGGTCGACTCGCAAACTTAGGCGCCTGTTGGGACCAGGCTAAGCGCTGTTGAATTAATCAAAGTTACAAATCGTCTTTCATATGGAATGACGATGACCAGGCTATGTACCACAAATTATTGTGTCGAGAATCACTAGATGACATAATCATTGTTGACAGACAGCAAATTGGAAGAATGAGGCGACATCATCAGTATCTGACATACGTAACTAAGGCCAGAGATGAGTTCCTACAAACAATCTCCCCAACCAATATCGAGCCAGGCTAATAAAGGGAAATCAGGAAAAATTCCCATCTCTCAACACTGCCTTCAATTATCTTTCCAAACAAATAATGATGAATCTCAACTTCGGTTTCCTTATCTTACTCAGAACGCGTCTTCTTCTTTCCAGTTCGGCTTCCAAACCCAACTTCAAGAAGAAAGAGAATTCGAATAAGCCCAAATGCCGCCGTGCCATAGACATTGCCCCAATCTTTGGATGACATGGTTTCCATTGACCAACTATGAGGTGGGTTTTGCATCTCCCACATGCTGAATAGAAGTAAAATATCCATAATGCAAATAGCTCCGTTGGAAATCTTCCAGATGTTCAGGTCATCCGTATACCGTAGAAGAATACCCTGCATGACGGAAATGACCCAGTATCCGCCTGCAACTTGCCATAGCCATGGGTCGTAAGCCGGCACACGGGGTGAAAAGAGGGGTGACAGCTGCGAGAGAATGGTATCGCGGTAGAAGATAAGCATGTAACCTGTTCCGAAGGCTACGATGGGATCTACCCAGGTGAAAACGGCACGGTAGAAAAATGGGATAGATTTTGAAGACTCCATGATGACCTTGGATTTTGTAGTAGCCGGTAGGTTTGGTAGTCTGGTAAAGTTGCCGCAGAATTTGATAATTAAAGACGGAAGAGTGTTTTCTGTCTTATATGGGTTTCGGGCGAAATAAGCATTCCTGCGTCTGACATGTCAGCTTATATAGTTAGGGCGTAAGATGACATGTATTGAATCCTACAAGGGGTAGATCAGCGCTTAGCGTACCATTCTAGGAATAGTCTCTAGCTCATCGTCATCAAATTGCGAGGCATCCAATCAACTGATACTTACATGTTAAGCTTGACTAGAGAGTTTGAGCAGATACTGAAACTCAGAAACAAATAGGGAGCTCGGTATTGCATTATGTCGGAGCATTATGTTCTCTCGTTGCTCCTGGGATTCGCGTATCTAGAGGTTTATTACAGGGTTGTACGTAAGAGTTATGTTCGAGAGTTATGTTTAAAGGTTATGTAAGACTGCCAAGAAATAGCCATGTCATCAATGTTGATCTGGAGCACGGGGCAATTTGTTTGCTCGGTGCAATTAACCTGCAGACTGGTGCTAGAAAGAGCCAGGCACGTCAAAGACAATCAACACGTTAAGAAACATAGTCGAGTTTGAGGGCCTTCTAAATCATATTTACTACAGAAAATAAAAATAACTACTTGTTTCTTAAACACTATTAATCCTACCCTCATGCCCTTAGACAAATCCAGTACTGCTTCAATACCAAAGCAGAAGCGTCAGTTTCCAGGGACGTAAGCTAGAGGCGCTTAATAACGTCACAGCCGGTTCCATAGTTGAATCGGACACCAGCACGTTGATGCTCTCCCAAGTACACCCTAAGAATATTAGAATTAGTGATGAAAATGGTCAGCATAAGTATGGTAGTACGTACGAATGGCCTGCAGGACCCTCAGCATGGCTGCTGTCAACGACAAACATGCCATCAGTCCAGAAGCATTGGACATTGTTGAGCTGGGCCTGGCCGAACTTGAAATGGCTACAGTAAAGATCCAAATGCGCATCGTTGCGGGGAGAGGTGATCAGCTGGACTCTGTATCGTCTCAGGCCGCTCTCACTCCAGTTGGACTTCCATTGAAGGGTCAAGGAACAGGCGCGCTTATCGACTGGGATTCATACTCAGTATAATGACTTGAGAGAGATAGAGTAGATGACTTACCATCAGCAGTGTCAGCAACAGGAGCAGCGGGTGCAACAGCTGCGGTAAGAGCAGGAATCGCAAGAAGGGCCTGGGAAAGGATGGAGAACTTCATATTGATTGAGTTCAGTAATGAGGTTGAATGTTTGGAAGATTGTTTAGAGTTAGATATGGGACTGGAAGGGTGAGGAGTTGTTCTTTTAGTGAGAGAAGGTTGAGCCTTTATAGTTAGTAACTTGAACTGATATAACAAACGGCCAAGCTCATATCATTCTACACAGCAATTGTTATGTAACGGTGAGCGCAAATAGTTCTGAGCCCTGAACCTTGATGAACAACACATGTCCAACGCAACGTAACACTAGTGAAGAAATTAAGGGCCGAAAGGACAATCCAAAGTCGAGGCATTACGACCTCGCCGTGAATCCACAGCTTGGCGGAGCTAGATGCTTGAAATACCTCAATGATCCGACATGCTCATGCTTGACTTGGCAATGGGTCTCAGATGGCCTCAGATGGCGAGACTCTGTGGTCTGCATTAGATGTTAATTTGTCCCTGCTTGTCTCGCTTGAGCGGGTAAAAGACTCTCTCCGAAACGAAGTTTCGTTGTTGTCGTTATCGATTTTAGTGATGTTAACTGAAATTTGTTTCAATATCAGCATGTTTTCGACCATGAGAGTTCTCAAATCAAATTTCTCAACTCGTCTTTACAGGGGGTCTTGGGCTCAAGTGCAAGCTTCATTTTAAGCTTGCTACCCCAACTGCACTAATAAGTGCCGAGAGAAAGCTCGTTACATCGCGTGATAGTCATAGAACTTCTATTGCCTAATGCCCTGGTGATCAACTATGTGTATGTGCCTGCGGGTAGATCACTATCCGGCCGTAGACATGTCAATAGGCTGAAAAGAGTCGTGTGATTGAAGCAACGCTCTCGTATGTGAACATTGGAAAGAAATGTTCTAGACCCGAACCACGGCCAGATCGAAACACCCGCGATCCTCCCGAAAAACATACTATATCGCGTGCTTAAATCAATTAAGCTGTTACCTATTGACAGAAACGGAAGGTGTTTGTATGCGCTTAGATAGCGTGTAGATAACACAACTACGCCTCACTTCGACTACCACTGTCTTGAGATGAAGATTCTCGGCAAACCCCGCTGAAAGTGGCGGTATTTCGTGCCAAGGCCTCCGGGGCTTGCTGTCTAATTGCCAAGGCTTAGTGTCATTACTACCGTTGCATGCATAGATTCCAAGGTCAATGGTCTAGATTGGTGGGGGACCGACTTCTGAGCCCAGGATCTCTACTTGAAGTTACATGTTTGTTTGGATATATGTTTCCGTGATGTCTTGGCGGATCTTCAGAGGGACTGAGGAGATACGAGTGCAACTATAGTAACATCCCCAGTCACTAAATACGTCTTGGCATTGGCAGAATAGTCAGATCACCAGCAAGAGGCAGGGACCTTGATAAAATCTCCTGAGTTTGTGTTACTATGCACAAGTTGAAGAGTCGTGCCAATGTGAATGAGTGAACTTGCTCAGGTATAAAGTAGAGACCTCGTCCCGCTCAATATGCATCTGATATCTTCACTCCATCCTCAAGTTCAATCCACTCAACCACATTCAAACTTTCCAAAACTCACTCTACCACTAAGATGAAGTTCACTCTCTTCACTCAGGCTGCTCTTGCCATCCCCTTCATCACCGGCGCTCTTGGTGCCGACGCCTCAAAGGGTGAGTTCATCAAACTTGGATACCATTCCCCTGCTAATAAGAGAAGATGCCGATGTCAAGCGTGCCAACTGCAACCTTGAGGTGAAGTATGTCAACAACTGGCTCGAGTCCGGTTTGGACCGCTACCGTGTAACTCTCATTACAACCCCTCGCAATGACCGTAATCTCGATATCTACTGCAATGAGTACAGGAGCAAGGTCATGTCTTTTACCTATAACATTCAATGCTTCTGGGAGAATGGAGCCTTCTACATCGACAGCAGTGTCGCTCGAGGCTCCGCTGGGCACACGTGAGTTATCCCTGACTCGTATTAAAACTCTTTCTAACTTGATTGTTTCCAGTACATTCCGCGACGGACATCATGCAACTCGGGGTTCGTTTTCGCATGTTACTGGTTGCTCGACCAAAACGTCGTACTAATTGGATCTACTTGTATGGAAGTGGGCGTGGATGGATGGGGTGCAGAGAAGTACATAAAAGAGGAGAAAAGAGAGGGATATCGAGCAGTACATACATCTTCAATATATACATATCTCTCGCCAACACAATAGTAACCACGGTATCTTTACCGTGTATACAGCGCTTTACAGGGATCTCGGTCTCTACCCATAAGCCCCAGCTGATCACTAGCGTGAACGATGGGTCCATGATAGTGTAACGGGATGAAACGATTGACTTTGGTAAACTATCCGATGTAACTGCCGAGACCGAATTTGCAGAATTGGCATGTTTGTCCATCGAAGTTATTTAATTACCGACGTGTTTTTACGATATGGTTAAATTTAACCGTATTCGTTAGGCCAAGGACATATGGAGTAGTGGAGACTTATCGAGGTTACATCCGATTAGATTGCCGTTTAGATAAAGGCATTGCCGTATTCTCAACAAATCATAGAGACCAAGAATTGTCTGATCAAGCCAGAGGACAAGGCAGTGTACAATAACATAAATAATTCTACATAAAACAAAGTCGAGATCAAATTATTTTAATGGAGCAGTGCCCGCGCATAAAACATAAACCCAGTACCAAATCAGAAATCCATCTATCAAGAAGCAGACATGTCCATGATCAACCTCATCAAAGGTATACCAATCTTTTTCTTATCGTGAGATCAACCAATTCAGCTTTGGGCAAACTTGGACCTGGCACGCAGCTTCTTGCCAAAGACATAAATAGCAAGAGTACCAAAGATTCCCAAGACACTCAATCCCCCGAGAAGCGATACGGCCCTGCCAATACCGAGATTGAGGAAAAGAGGTCTAGCGAAAATAACAGCTCCGCAAGCAATTCCAGATCTCCAGATACTATTTCCTGCGAACAGAGACGCCGCATACTGAGGGTATGAGAAAGGGATGTATATGAACAAGGACTGCATCGTCCAAAAGTGCCCGATGACAAAGATTGAGACCCCTGTCAAGGGAACAACCCAGTGGATTTCAGTCTTAGCTGTCCAAGCAAAGATGAACAGACCAACGGACATGAGAACTGATCCGAAGATTGCTGGAACGAGGCGATGTTCTTGCTCGCGGAATCCATTCTTGATGTTATCGGGAACCATGTAGAAATGGAGATAGGCAAAGTAGAACGTGATGGCGATGCTGACACCAATCAGGCAAGCCAGGAATACCAGCCCAGTCTCTCCGAGGTTAAAGTTGTACAAAGCGGGGAAGACAAGCGGAAACATCTCGAAGAATGTGTATTGGACACCATAGAAGTATCCAGTGTATACATTGACGAAAAAGATGGAGGGATCTTTGAACATGATTTCGATAGGTCTGACGAGAGCGGAAAACAGGACCTCGCGAGGTTTCATATGTGCTTGGTCAATCTCACTCTGCGACTGAAGAGAAGGGTTGCCAGTCAACTTCCTCAACCGTTGAGCACGTCGAAGCAAGATTGTATCCGCTGACGTCTCTGGCATGATAACGAGTAGTAGGATAAGTGCTGGAGAAGCCATCCAGACAAGCTCCCAAAGAGGCCATCTCCAGTTTTTTGCTTGTGCTGCAAAGCCTCCAATCAACGGTGCAAACGACGGTCCAGCCCAAGCAGAGAATACCCACCAAGAAAGTCCAAAGGGGATATAAATCAAGGGAAAGATATCCCCCACAGTCGCACCACCGTTCGCAAGCGCAGGTGCACCAAAGAAACCGAGCAGGGATCTGAATACCAACAATCCAGCAAAGCTATCCGCTGCCGCTGGAAGGAATGAGAGAATCCAAAAGATGATGTAGGTGATGTAATACACCGGATTACGACCAATACTAGGGATCTCAGAAAGTGGTGAGAAAATAAGATCTCCAAGTCCATAAGCAAGGATATAAAGTGATAATCCCAAGGCCGAGATAGCAGGTTCAACACCAAAGTGCTGTTGGATTCCATGCTCTGCAATGACGTAGATAGGACCGCCGGCGTAAACGGTGAAAGTGTAGAAACAGATGACGAAGAGAACGAGGGATCTTTTGGAACGGGACCAGTTGTGGGGATTGGCTAGGTCGTCTGTTGTGTACCAATCGACGAGTGTTATTCCATCTGATGTTTTCTGGGGGATGATGGCAATTGATTGAGTGCGTTGGGTAGCGAGGTCTTGTTCTCCTCGCAGGCGGTCTTGGGTGAAAGGAGTAGTGTGAATGCTGGTGATTGTTCGGGTACGTTGTAAGTTCTCAAGGTCATATCCTTCAGTGTTGGAAGTAGATGTTGATGGGTGAGATTGGTTGTTATCTTTCTCGCTGTCTTCGTTGGGGGTAACTGTCGAGGAAGAAGCGCTTGAGTTGCGATTGGTAGCTTCTGACTCTGATCGGTATTCAAGTGGAAGTTCAAAGCTGTCCATCTCTTCAGGATACTTCAAGAACTTGTTCTTGGACATGAAGCGGATGAGTTGGCCCAGTGGGGCATCTCGGATAAGGTCTTTCATGGTGAAAGGTAATAATAGTTGGCGATCGAGTTAAGATGGAATTTGTTGGATGATGATACTCTGGATAGAAGTGCAAGGTTCATCTTAAATACTCTGATCACTAGATGAGAAGTTCATAAGCATAAATTTGCGAACATCTTGACAACAGGTTATCATCGGAGTTGACTAGTCTACGAGAGTCAATTATTTTCTAAAGCAGATTGATGATAGCTAAGCTCAAGCTGAACAATTGCGCTGACAAAACCACTTGCATACGAAATAAGCTTGTGAAGCAAGACATGCTCAAATCCACCCAGGCGGGCCAGAAAATAACAGTACACTAAGAGCCAAAGGACAGAAATAATCAAACATTTAGGCTCCAAGACTTAGGTGAGCTTATCCAAATCTTTCTGACAGCCTTACCTAATTTAGTTCTTACCTCCCATTAATTGGCGTGCTCGCTACTGAACCTGATTACTGCCTGTTGATAGGATGATCATACTTTAGGTGAACTGAGAATTGGCTAGACTGTTTTGAGAAGTAAGATGATTGATCTTGCTGCTTATTACGGCTAGCGCTGTTTCCACCAGTAGCCATTCCTTACTTTTGTCAATATTCATATTGTTTTGAAGCTACAACACGTAGGCTAACGGATAGATAGACAGACTGAAGAGCTCTCTGGAACGATCTTGGAGTCCCCATTTGTAAGCTACTGTCAAGGTTGGCATGTTTACACTCTATTTGCGAAAGGTGCCAGTTTAAGATCCCAAGAGATTTGATATCTCAATGGAGGGTTACATTGGCAAGTTTTAAATCAATGTATCGTCCGTTACCAATGAGCAATAAACTCAAGACTCTTGACCTCTCTATCGAATCACATCGTCAATAGCTATTTGGGTTGATATGAACATAGACGGACAGGTTGAATAGTCTGGTTAATTGAAGTTGACTTACCCTACAGTCCCACCTCTTGCCATTGAGCAAGGACAACAGCTTGAAACCGTAAGCGACATCTCACCAACGGGAAAAGTCAACCTCCGACATCCGTATCCAATCACAATCTCATTTCGGGTCTATGACAGCCCGTGCTGACATTACGACAGTGGCGTACATGTCAGCACTAACCTCGTTTCGTATTCTATTGGTGTATATTGGTGGGGGAAAGAGATCCGAGACTTGAACCTCGATAGAGAATACATTTCCGCTATACATTGTATTCCTTTCCATATTCGGCATTTAATCATCATCCTCATCTATCCGTGAATTCCGATCCCTTCCATGTGTCATATCATGTATAAAGGAGGGGTTTTTTCTATTGTTTTTACTTAGAACTTTCACCAACAAATCTCATAAGTCACTGCACTGGTCCTAGTATTTCACCATGGCCCCTGTTGAACGTGGTTGGATCACTTTGTTCGTCGACAAGGCTGTCGGCTGGTGGTCCGGCCTCCCTGGCGAAACAAGCAGCTACACTACTCAATTCCTCCAAATTCCCATCGGAAATGATATCAAACTCGCTGCAAATCTTTACCAACCTACAACTTCACCACGAGGTACAATTCTTATCAGAACATCCTATGGCATCGCGCCGCTCATGGCTCTCGGCAATGCCCGAATGTTTGCGTCAAGAGGATATCAAGTTCTACTTGCTGCTTGTAGAGGTTCTGATCCTTCTGATGGTCAAGAAGTCGTTCCGGCTATATACGAAGCCGAGGATGGTCTTGCGACAGTGAAATGGATGAGGGAACAACCTTGGTATACTGGATCCTTTGCCACTTTCGGAGGATCGTACCTTGGCCATACACAATGGGCCATTCTTACCGAACCACCGCCGGATATGAAAGCTGCAATTATCAGCTCTGGCCCAGTCGACTTTGGCACTTTTACCTGGGGAACTGGAGCTATGGAAAGCCATTTCTTGGTCTGGGCGGATTTGATGACTGCTCCGAAGCGAGGCTTCACACCTGGATTACCTTACATCAAGAAGATCCCTGAAACTCTTCAGCCAGTTTACGACTCTCTTCCTCTTATGGACGGCATCAAGAAACACTTGGGCGACCATACACCACCTTGGTTAGAAGAAATGGTTCCCCACAAAGACCTTTCTCATCCATTTTGGGAAAAATGCAATCAAAGCGCGGCACTCACCAAGGCCAATATTCCGATCTTACAGATGACCGGATGGAATGATGTTGCTCTTCCGTTGGTTATGGATCAGCACCATGCTTTGGTTAAACGAGGTGTACCGGCTTTTCTAAGCATTGGGCCATGGTCGCATATTAGTTGCCAACGGGGACCGTCGTTGACGGAAGGGTTGAAGTTCTTTGACTACTATCTTGCTGGTCAGGGTAGCCCTCCTAGAAAAGACTCTTGCCGAGCTTTCGTGACGGGTTCGAAGCAATGGCGAGACGTGGCTAGTTGGCCTCCAACTTCTTCTACCCGAGAGTTCTTCTTGTCTTCTAAGACACTGAGCCAGGAACTACCGGCGGAGGAGAAGTCAAGTTCAACCTTCACATTCAACCCCACAAATGCGACACCTCATACAGGCATGCCTCGACCCTTCGACGACGTCACACCCGCCAATTATAATGACACTCCCCTCGCACAACGCTCCGACGTCGTCGTCTTTGACACCGCACCACTTACAAGTGACGTCGAAGTCATCGGCAAGCCCTTAATCTCACTCCGTCACTCAACCGACAACCCCCACGCCGATATTCTCGTCCGCCTCAGTGAAATTGACAGCTGGGGAAAGTCAACACGTATAAGCGACGTTTATAGAAGATTAGATCCCGAAAGAGGTCCTGAACCATTGGAGCTGGAGCTCGTGGATTGTGCGCATGTATTCAAGAAGGAGAAGAAGATTAGGGTCCTTGTAGCTGGCGGCGCACATCCGGGGTATATTCGTAACCTGGGAACCGGTGAGAATCAGGCTTATGGGGCGACAACGAAAGAATCTGTTCATACGATTCAGCATTCAAAGGGTACTGTTTCGAAGCTCGTTCTTCCTGTTGCTTAGGTTTGGGGATGTACATACTACTCTACCCTACTATGCCTGAAAGACATTGTCAACAATTGAGCGTGCACTGCAATACCGTATAATCTCACGAAGTTCACTAAAGCTGGTAGGTGCTTCAGAATTAGGTTCAAGTTAGCTGATTGATCAATAAAAATAACTAGCTTCTATGTACTAGCTTTGACACCGTTGGGCCATAGGACTGCCTATAAAGCTGGCTTAGGTCTAAGTCAGTAAATTAAATGGATAAAGGATTAAGCGCAGACCTACAGGCTTTAGTGAATTTCGTGAGATAATACGGTACTTGTGAAGTTGTGATTCGTGATGAATGCAAACGAATACTATAGCAACAAGCAGGATAGATAGGTTCCTAAGCTATGATGTATACAAAAGTCAACGTAAACGAGGGAACATACTAAATACAGATCCAAGAATCGACTTCTGACCACCTAGACGGACAAAACCTGTTTCAGCTCCCTGATATACTCCAAACCCCCCAAAACATTATCATATTGCTCCACAAGCCCATCAAGAACCAGTAAATCCGGAAGGAACTTTGCCAGATGCGGCCCGGCCATATTTATATGCTCGTTCAACTTCATATTCGCCGCTCCAAGTGTTTCTTCGAAGCCCTCTCGATCTCCCTCATCGAGTTGTACGAGACGTCTCTGACATCTTGTAATTTCTTTCAGTTGGCCCCCCAGCTCTATAGCATCGGGGAGCCATGTCCTTTCAAAACTGTTGGCTACATGATAACTGTTTGTGGTGTTTCTGAGCCGGTTGAGTTCCCTTTCGAGAAGGGCTTCTCTCTCGATGAGCATTTTGTTTGCAGTGAGGACCCCTACTTCTGCTGGAGAGTTCTCTGGTAGCCCCTGTTGAGAGGTAGAAGGAGGTTTGACAGTGGATGGCTTGACAGTAGGGGGCAAAGCTGTTGTGTTTATGTCAGAGTAGGTATGTTGGGTAAGAGATAGAAGTTGGGGACCCGCCTGAAACTTTCACTTTCGGCCTTTTCTGTTTAGCGCGGCTTCCACCCTCAGTTTACGCTTGCGATAGTCTCCCTTCCAAACTTTTGGTACTTAAGCAGTGATCTTGGCAGCCTTTTTCTTAGGTGCAGGCGCTGTTTGAGATTCCCTAGAAGCTGCTGTTGATTGTGACCCAGAAAGGTCGTCGGAACTACCTTGTTCATAAGCATCTTCGACTGTTTCGACAGGCTCATCTGGAGCTGGTTGGTTGGATGCCTTGGATTGTTTCTTTGAATTCGGTCTGGCCATTGTTGGGGATGGTGTGCGGGGAGAGAAGAGTGGAATGAGATGGACAGAAGATGGGGGTTGGGCATGGTTTCAGATGTCATAGTTATACCACGGAGATGAGGTAGAGTTACTATGTTTTTTGTTATCTCGTACGCATCGGAGTTGCATCCTTCTGTTTATTTGGTGGGGTGGGGACAATGGGATGCCGAGGTGGGTGTTTCCAGCTGTTCGGTCAGCGCAAACGGATTGTCCGATCCGACGGGGACCAATGTTGATGGATTGCAACAGGCGAACTTCCTTGCCTACACCTCATGGGTCTCAGTGCGTGGATCCCTTGTCAGATATCCCGTGTGTTCGTGTTCTATTGAGTGTGGCTGCTATGCATGCCATTCAATAGTCGGGACCGACAGTCCAGGATCGGTATAACTCCAAAGCACAGGCTCCTTGTTGACCAACCGCCGACACCACTTCAATTAACTTGATTACCAGAATAATAGAATATGGCGGGATGAGTTGATGATTGTGGGTGTAATAGAATTGCTTTTTATAGAATGGCGCTGCACGTTGAGGCGATCAACCGTTTACTCACTATCGACTCATGATGTCCTTCTTTGTTCATCGCCGCACACCACTTCACACCGTCCGCCTGTTCGGACGTCGACAAGAACAGTTGCAGTTAGGTCTCAGTTAGCTATATTTTCTGGGTTAAAGTTATGGTTGCCGGAAGCTATCTATTGGTGTCAAGGTTGCTTGGTTTAGGCGACACCAACTTCCTGTTCACTTCCTTATGTTGGCCAAGGGATTTTAGAATTATAGTGCTATTTCTAAACCTCAGGAGTATTCCTCATAACCATCAGAGCCTTCTTTCGTTTTCCAATGCAGTTATGCCAGCAGTGCAGCGAAGGCTCGCGTATCTGTATAACTTGCAATGTTCATGCCGCCCGAGACAAAGGAACCCAGTCAAATCGATTTGTTCCCGATGCCTCCCTCCTCTTGCTTTGAAATTTTTGCAACGTAGCCGTTCTTGCCAACCTCGATTAGTTCACGAAGAAAAAGAATGCAGGCAGGTGAGTTTTGTCTGAGTTGTTCGACAAGGGTCTGAATATGTCATTCGATTGAACAGTCTCTCCAGTAAGTATCGAGACATTGAACATGGTGAATACCTGACATCCGATTGCTGAACGCGGGAGAAAGCGTGTGTAGCATAAATGCCTAAATTAAAGATTGCTTGAACATGAACCGACAATTTCCACTGATTCCAGATAGGCCCTAAGGATATATATTACCCCGGCTCCTCTCATCCACATCAAACCTACATCTTCACCTCGTGGAGAATATTTCCTCTCATCTCACTAACTTGACTTCCAACAAGACAGCTGGAGACCAGTACTCATCAGTTCAAACGACCAAACCGGAAAAAGATGAACCCTAACAATAATCGATATCCATACACTGATGGCCAGAATTCTAGTATGGGCAATCGCAGACCTCTACGCCGTGTACCCAATTTCAACCAAGAACCGTCAAGAGCACGATTCGACTTTCTTGCCCCATCCTCGCCGATTACTAACAAGACACGTACAGGCTCTGAAGTCCCTCCCTCCCTCGAAGAACGCGAAGAGTGCATGGGAAAAAGAACTGTGGCGAGATCAGACATCGTCCTCGAAGTCCCTGACGATTTGGACCAGACGTTTCCTCATTTCAGAAGGGCTTGTCAGTCTGGAAACTTCAACCTCATCACGCTGGGCGTTGCACAGAGGATGAAGGATGCGAAGCTCCTTACTGAGAAAGACGCCCAGCGATTGTTGAAGCACGGTGTGAACGGTTATGAGGAGACGGAAGACAAAGAGTTTCACAAAGACAGGTTTCTTTGAACATATTGGTAATGGTTCGAAGTATGAGGGCTGGAGGGATTTATGGTATATGTTTAGGTAAGTTAATATTTTATACAATCAACAAGCCGTGTAAAAGTCAGCAAAAATTGTTGTTCGCATCATTGTCTCCATAAAACACCGTCCTTGTGCAACTGCCTCCATGGATAATAGAGTTGTGTAAACAGGTGAGGAATACCCACGGCAATTATAAAAGGGAATTCTACGATGAATTTATTAAGAGAGAAATACTATGAATCTTATCATATTTCCACAGTTAATGACCTGCAGGAGCTTTCACGTATCATCTTGGGAAAAGCCTTAGTCCTATCTTGAGTAGACAGCGAAAGTGATGTCTCGCATCTGTAATAGAAAAAGACAAAAATATACCCAAGAAATGTGTTTTCGGGGGTTGGTACCGTGCTATGTTGGTTGAGACTTGTGATGTCATGTATTCCTCTTGACACGAGGAGAAGGCTATAGAGAACCCGCGACGAGCATCGTGTTCGGTCAGAAGATCGACGTAGAATTATCAGATGTCATCGACAACAAATCAAAACTTACAACAGTGGTAGATGGCACTGCTCTGGTGTCTACCGGAGCGAATTATCATGACATGTGCTTTTGAAAAAACGGTCAAGTTGATTCAAAATCTATGTAAGCCATCTTGACTACCCACTTCCTATCTCAAGACGTTCTTTTATGCACTGCAGTTATCCTACGTCAGTCTACCGAAGTTCCATACCAAACCGCAAGTTGGAAGACATCATGTTCTCTACCACAATCGCTCTCTCTGAACCCGTCCAAGCTGTTTACTTCCTCCAGACTCTCAATACATTAGTCCTCCTCAGATCCCTCCCCGTCAGTGGAACCCCATCTCCATAGATCCAGGAGGGAGACCACAGGCTCAGCCCCATCATCAGTCTCATTGTTTCTAGCGGTCCCCTGCTGAAACTGGTTGATCTCACTTCGCAACTGCACAAGAAAACACTGCCGCTGCCTCAGAAAAGCTTGCAAGCGAGCAATCTTGTCATCACGCAAGAAGTCCCAACAATCTTGTTCCAGTCGCACAACCCTTGCCCTGATCTGCACGTTGTTCTCGCGGATATTCTCCGCCATGTAATGAAGGGGCCGGATGGCTGGAGGGACCCATGGTCGTCCTTCTACCCATGGATCATATGTATCGGGTGAAATCTGATTGATGAGTGCTTGGGCCTTTGCCGCCTTCTTGGATTTGTGGAAAATCCGACACAGCTCCATGAGATGGAGCCGGGTAACCTCTTGATACTGTTCCCGGGTTAGCATTGTTAAAATGATCTGTCATGCACCTCATTCCAACTTACAAGAAGCTTGGCGGTTTCTTCGCCAACAACACTCATGGTAGCATAGCGCTCATCTTGCCGAGCGAGTTGAAGGTCTTTGGAAATTCTGTCCAGCGTATTCAGGTACATTTCGTTTTCCAGGAAATCGTTCTTGGCATAGGCGGTGTCAAGTTTAGTCTTCAACTCCTTGATCTCGGCCTCGTGGGCCTTGTTGTTGGACTGAATCGTTGACAAGGCGGCGTCATTTTCTTCGGTGAGTAATTTGTTTGCGAGCTTCTCGCAATTGAGTTGCGCTTTGAGAGCTCTGATCTCGGTCTTGAGAGCACATTCGTCCTCCTTGATGGGGGTGGATCGAGTGAGTGGGATGAACATCCCTGGGTCACGGAATCCCAGTCGGGCGGTACCGCTGAGGACCGGATGGGGGGACATCCCGATGAGGCCGTTATTGGGCAACATGTAGGGCAGAGCAGAAAGAGTAGGAAGTGTCACGTAGGTCAAGGAAGCTTGTGATGAAGAAGGTTGTTGGTAATGGAGGTTGTTGATGGTGGAAGAATGGCAAAGGAAGAAGGTTCTACCTTTGTGGGCAAAGTCAACTACGAACTGCTCCGTTTGCCTCTGGCACTCGCAGCGAGAGTAACTGAGCTCTGGCACTGGCACTGGCGGACAAGTGTTCATGCTGCCCATCAGAAACCGAGCAAAGACGGACAAAGCACCTGGATTTGGCAATTCACCGAGACCATTGATTGGCTCTGGGCTTCTAGAAGTCGGGACATTGTTCATATTCATTCTCGGATAGCCGTCCAAGCCATTCGGGCTTAGATGGATAACTCATGATGCCACCCCGTCCACCAGGTCTTCATCATGACCTTGTGTCTCTGGCCATATGAGGTTGCTTTACCGTTTAAGTCGTTTAAGCTAAGGCTGTTTAGATAAATAGTTTTGAACAACTGAGTGAGGTCTATGTCAACATATGTCTATCAAAGAAAGCCATCGTACAAAGATAGAGGCCCGTCTATGACCATGGGGTCACCTACGCATGTAGTCATGATAGTGAAATATTTGACGGCTGCAAGTAAGAGACAGCTACCAATTGGCCTCTCCAAGTGGAAGTGCCAGCTTCTCACAGCTATTCAGTCCGTCACTGTGAGTAAGGGTGGGGACTGGTAGCAAACAAAGTCCAGTCACTGTCACTGGGAACCATGAATCAACAAACACCCTGAGCTCAACCCTCTTCTCTCATCTGTCTCTTCCTTCTCCCAAACTTTTCTTCTTTCTCTTGCATCTCCATCCCAAATCACATCGACACTACTATCTTTTCTTCTATCTTGCCTCAAACCATGGCTGGCCCCTACCGTCTGCCCGGTCCCTACAACCTGGCCGAGGACTACGATCCTTCGGGACACTTCTATGCCACCTCTCGGGCTGATGGTAAGTAAACCAACTTCAAACCTGTAGATATCCCGCTAAGATATTTAGCATCTCATGGCGATTTTGCTCCCGTAACCCTGCCTCCGTTGCTCCCCTCTCAGCAACAGGTCCCCTTTGACCCATCGCTGCCTATGTCTCAAGTCGAGATGGAGAACTTGGCTGCTCATGTCGACAACCTGACCTCCCGTCTTCGTGCCCTTTGGATGAACCAGGCTCAGGCGGCCGCCGCGAACGAGGCCTCATCCTTTACCAACCAGGGTCCATCTTGGAACAATTCGGTTCATGGAAATTCCTTTCACCACCCGGGGCTCTGGTCGGTTCATGAAGCAGTCCAGCCTCGAAAGATGGACCTTCTGAACTCTCCTTCGCATCATGTTGCTTGGCATTATCACGAGGACAATAACCCCGACAGGGATCTGAGCGACGTTCATCCCAGCGAGGAAGGGCACGTTGACATTCTTTGGCTGGCCTCATGCATTGCAACTTCCAACTGGAATACTCAAGTCCCCGCGGATCTGATGGAGCTCTACCGTCTCGGCGTCCGAAAGGTGGACCCCAAGTATTATATCACCACCACACGAGGCGGGAGTCCCCGCTGGGCTGTCTCGCCAAATGCCTTCATCCTGGCGCGATTTGCCCAAGAGTCAGAGATGAATGGACATCAAGAGTCTCTCAACGAGTCCATTGACGATGATGGTGCCGATGACGGCGATGATGGCTCTGAAGAGGATGATATCCTCAAGCCGTATCGCGGCCGTCGACACAGCATTTAACTTGTGTCGACTACCCTCACAAATCATGATTTTTGATGAATGGATTCGGGGATAGATCCTTGAGATATCGATTCGAGTTGCATTTTGCCTCGCTAGTTGCCCATAATGATGGAGCAGATATCTGGACTTTTAGGACTCATGAGGAATGTTGTATTGATGCGGATGATGCATGTTTGTTATCGGGATGAATAAGACAGATGAAAAGGCTTTGTGATTAGAATCGGCAATTTGGCTTGATAGATCACTCAGATAGTTATGCAGTAATTATCTGCTTGTTTACGATTTTATTTTGTCCGTTCCTATAGTGAGCTGATGATGAATGATAACCTTGACGCTCATGACCACTCACTTCACTAGCTTCTGCACAACCTCCTTGCGCTTTAAGATTCACTGCCCCTACTGTTAGTAACTTATGACGCATTACGATGATCCTAGTCATACAATCTGTTCTTGGGACCCAGCCAGAACTCACCACAAGATCCGTGTCCGTGATTACAATTAAATTGTGTCAGCAGGGCCTGGATCAGTACTCTGGATCTTCCAGCTTCAGCTTTTCACTGCAAGTTTAGTCCACTACAAGGCTACAGGGCTATGAACCGATAATCAGTACTTGGTTGATGGCGGCTTTGTTGAGATCTGACGCAAGTAACACCACGTCGGAAAGGCCAGAGGACTGAGGTAGTAGAGCTGTTTTACTGCGATCACAGCACACACCAAGGTCTAAAATGCATACACCAATCAAACGACATCTTTGTTTTATGACCGTTCTGTCAGCACTCTTCTTTGGACAGATTTGAAGACACAGAAGTCAGTGTTTGAAATCACATGGTGTCATTGCAGGTTAGCTTATATATGGGCCAATACTACTTCTCCCAGCCCAATATTGGATCATGAACTCTGAAAACAGCAAATTTCAATTAGCAAACCGTCATCCTAAAACTAAGCACGCCTAAAAGATATATCTCTGGCTCTTGCAATATCTCCAAAGGTATCCCATCGCGAAATCACTCTTTCGCCTCATTCTAATCTACAAAAGGTTGCGCACTAAGAAGATCATTCTATCCAACCGCCAAATGAGCTTTGGCACACGCTCTTCACTAACATTGCTACGTTGCAGTTTTGACCATCACTCCGTGGATTCACTCGATTGTCATTCTGTGATGACCGGGATCTGTTTGTTGGTCTACATCCTCGCACAAGGGAACTTCGGCCTCAAGTTCTACAGCGGCACTGAAATCATGATGTCTTGTACAGGTTGTCATGGTGTCTCCGGGAGTGATCCAACCGTGGGGCGCCTCATATGTGTCAGGCGACGCCATGAGCGGCTGCTCCGGGAAGTAACGCCAGCAAACAATGTTATCACCATTAGAATCCTTTGCGATCGCTTGGAAACTTGTGTCTTCAAGCTCTGCCATATAGGCAGGAGGGTTGTGATCATCCAGGCTATGTGCCTCAAGTTCAAAAACACCGTTGCCGGCAGTCTCACTTTTCAGGGCCCGTTCATTGTTCTTGATGGCCTCAGCAACCTCGGCCGATAAAGATGCCTTGGAGAAATGAGTCAAGGTCTCCCACATCCAAGCAACGACATGCTTTCTATCGCTGCCTCCCGATGCAGGAAGCCACTTTTCATCATGGTCGTGCAAATCTGCCAACTGCTCAATGAACGGAGTATCAATATAGAAGAATGGTATCGCGTCCATTAGCTTGGCGTAGAGGTCAGCGTTGTTTGTGAAGAACAATCCGAGGATCGAGAGGAATCCTTTAGCACGGTTAGAGAGTTCCTTGGTACTTAGATCGGCTTTCTCAATAGCGTCGGTCTTTTCTGTGCTACGATCAGACTCCGGATGCTCCAGAGCATCAACGAAGGGGAAATCAAGGCGTAAACGGTCATTCAAACCGGCAAGATGATTATCCGTCAGGCCAAGAGTGTTGTCGAGCTTGGAGGCGAAGTCGCACTCTGTGACTGGAGAGGTTGAAGGGCTACGAGTTGACATATTGATTGATTGGGAGTCAGTTGGATGGAAATACATGATAGTTTAAAAATAAGTGCTTACGATGTTGTCAAGATACTACCGCGATGGTTCGGGTTTCGGAGGAGAGATAAGGAGGAGAAATGGCTATATTTATAGACGAACATTTCTTCATCAATCTTTTAATTAAGAGTTTAGAAATAGCGGAAAACGAGAAGATTAACTGTGTTTGAAGGTGATTGAACACAGGCGAATATAAGTTAACCTACAGCGTCATCATTATGGCCAGGCAGGTGTGTATAATGATGCTCAGTGTTCAGCATAACTGTGGTGGTATGAATATAAGCTGTAACTCACCAAAAACCAGCACATACGACCAAAGGTAGTGGAAAATACGGGATCCCGTCCGCTCTCCCATAGTCAAGCCACTAACCGGCGGATTAGTAGTTGGGTCGGTGACGACCAGCGAATCCCCGCTGTTGTATGTTTTTTGCCAAATGACCAAACAGTAGTAGTCACTGGAGGCTGTGTTGCAATTATATTTTTGGCCTGTAGCTTCAAACTTTTTTATGCCAGTTGCTCAATGTGAACAGTATCATGACTGGCCTAACAGGCGCGGCGCCATGGCGGTAGAAGTCTATATGACAGTGAAGTGTTCTACCACAGAACATAAAAAGTCCGTAAGTTCATGCTTTTGATGTTACATGAGTACTATTAGATGCTATTGGTCCAGTTTGCTGTTGCTGAACCAAAATGATAGCCTTTCCATTTTCAGTTATTATACTTCAAAAAAGCATCATGTCAACGGTCCCCACTGCAACCGCCGCTGAAGTCACGAGCGCGCGAAATCTTCTCAGTTACGACAGAACCTCATGCACTCTTTTCACCAGCTAGTAATTTGCTAAAATTGCTTAAACAGTGTATCTTGAATGGCTACAGTGCCGCCTCTCCAACCACAATTACAGTTGTCTTTTTTTGTCACTGGCACTGCACGCAAGGCCGAGTCTCCTCCTTTTCGCCAACTACCTCTCTCTCCATCCTTCCTACTTCACTGTCATCCAACTTTCTCTTTGCCATCCTTCCTCCAACAGCTCGTGCTTGCCAGGTCCCGACCTTGTCCTCCAATCCAAATCCGTCCGCTTCCCCGATCTAAACCAGGATACCGACATCATGAGCGACAACTCTGACAAGCAGACCAACGCAGTCAAGAAGAGTTCTACTGCTTCTCGCACTGCTACGTTCTTCGTCACTGTTGGAGGTCTAGAGCTGCCCTACTTCCCCGTTAACGTCAACACAATGAAGAAGAACGTCAACATCACCAGCAAGGTGCTCATCGATGACAAGATCCAAGTGAAGAAGCAAGAGCCTACTCATCTCGCCCATGGAGGAACCGCCGGCGCCCGAAAGTACGATGAGACCCGCAAAAAATCGACTGATGCCAGCGAGAATCCTATCAATCCCTAGGCAGGATCCAACGTCTTTCCCGATTCGAAGTGGAACGTCTTGCACTCCTTAAACATGTCCTAAATGTCTTGAGCATGTCTCTGCCGACACTTGCGAGCAGTTGAGTCATCAAAGAATTGTTATGGTCTGGATGACTGGAATTATGTATGAGATCCTAGTAAGTCACTGCCTCTGGTTCTTTGGGCAATGCGATACTGACTTCAGGCGAGTAATAGAGTGAGCCGACTTCCACAACTCAGCCTCCGAGTTGAAGAGTTATAGGGTTGTATTTGACTTGGATGTGGAAGATATGACTGTTCTGGATGTACGCGGACTAGATGGGCGATGGACCGAGGAAGAAAACACGAAACAGGCTGTGTATGGAACCTTATTGAGCATACCTGTAAGGTGTTACCGTCGGAAAGACTAGAAGTAGCGTAGCACTCAAGAAGTCTCTTTCCCATACTGACATAGCTGACTGCTATTCACTCACCTCAGTTGCATGTTGTCTTCAGAATGTTCCGTGACCTTTCCTACAAGATATTCTGAACAGTCTTGTTGCCTACAACGACTACTCGCAAGTGCAGAGACAGAGCACTAGACGGGCTTTTCATTGATCCAAGAACAGCCAGATAATAGATTGAAGGTATCAAACACTTAGAGCTGAATCAAGCTAAACATAGCTCATGCATCTGTCTCAATAGCAATTCTCCTCCCCTACTTCTGCCTCCGAAGCTTAGCCGCTGCCTTAATCGGTTCCATAACAAAATCCTCATCGATGTCACTCGGCTGATCACCCTGCGAAGTAAACCAAGCAACTTCGTATCCCATAACCTTAGAGCTCTTGGGGAACTTGAACGACGAGATAGTATTGGCGTCAGCGTTTCCAATGTAAAATGCTTGTGCCTCTGAAACAATAGCGCGATGTCCCTTGTCGAGAACCTTTTGAGTAGCGCCCTTATGCCAAGTTTGAATGATCCAATCTTTGTTCAACGTGATGTCCTTTTCCTCATCAGTAAGAGGATCATCCCACATAATGACGGATTTCTTTGGCTGGAGGGTTTTGAGCCAGTTCAAGAACTTGTTGAATAGTTTGTTGTCGTCGTTTGTGTCCCAGATGTATGCCACTTCATCGGCGCCGAAGTGATGCATTGAAGAATTGAAATAAGTGTTGACAGTGGAAACAAGGCTGCGGATGTTGTCGTATGTCTGGCGGTTACTCTCTCGGATGTCGAGTTGGGCGTCCGGATTTTTCAAACTTGCTTTGCCAACTACCAAGTTCTTCTTCCAATATCCCCTACAACATATGGTCAGATAATGGAAATTGCTGGAGAGGGAGTTTACGTACCAGATGTCGCTATGACCAGGCATATCTGTCTCAGGATAGACCTGAATACCAAGAGTTTCCGCATGCATGACGATACAGCTGATATCGCTGGGTGAATAATACGTGTGAGTGTCGCTATACTTGATGCTGACGTTTGTCAAAGCGCCATCGGCAGGCCATAGCATTGGGAAGCTCTGCGCATCGTAGATATGCCAATGGAAGACATTGTAGTTGTATTGATGAAGAATGGTCAACAAATGAAGAATAGCCTTCACAGGAAAGAACTTCCTGCCAGTGTCGAGCATAAAGCCACGGTGGGGATATAAATCAGCCATCTTGTCGATCAGATTGCCAAGAATTGGAGAAAGATAACAATAGGGCTCGGGAAGCGGCGTTTTTTTATTTAATTGATGGCGGTCGATGCAGGCCTCCCGTGGTCTAGACCTTGAGGCAGATAAAGTGGAAAGGATTTACCGCTAGACACAGCCACAGCCACTGATGCAAGGTGAGTTCAGCTGAGAGCAAACTATTGATGCAGGTGTAGCCAGCTAGTGAGACGATACGAAAGGACCAGGGTATTGATTCGGTTTATATACGCAGAAGAGGTGTCTATTGCACTGTCAAACCCTTTACTAGTCTATTGCCTTGGGAATGTGGATGGTTTGATAGTTTTGAAAAGGGAATGGTCAAGTTACGTTCTTGGTATAGGGCTGATGTAGGATTGCCCATCGTAAGATTCACATACCAAACCTTCATTTTTCAACCAACAAGCAGATTAATCACAATAAAAGAATCAGATAAATACCTCAAATAAAGCATCAATGCTTGACACGTGCTGTTTGCAGTCATTATTGAAGGATTTGTACCCTGCTAGGACCAAAGTACCATTCCTTTGAGGCCTAGACACAGCCACGGTTTCCTGCACCTACAAAAGGTCCGAGCCCAAGATCCGAGACTATGACCCGAGCCAGCCAATCGGGTTATGCACCGAAATACAACAAGGATCAAAAAAGAAATCGCTCGGTGGCGGCTGTTAATGCGTAATCTGGGAATCGAACCCAGGGCTCCCCGACGCTGCTCGAATGGCAACGGAGAATTTTACCACTAAACCAATTACGCTGGTGATTATTGATTGGAGCATTCGTAATTGAGCTCACAAACTTTCTACATGCGGATACTCTGTTACTTTGATTTTTCTCTCTCCTTGAGGCATTTTTTTTCTTGCTTTCTGCATCAAGACTAACCTACTTCCATTATTATGGAGCGTTGCTGAGTTGTAATTACACTTATTGATTGTGGCGTTTGCTTGACTTGCTGCTGCGGTGGCAGGGTGGGGCTGCTTGATGAGGAAGGTCCAATCCAGCAACCTACCCTATCCTACAAGGTAAAATGGTATTCATAGAACGTATTGAATGCTTAGAACTTATAATGCAAAGGGTTCTATAAACATTTGTAGATCGAGTCGTAGTCGCGTCCATACATATTTGGACCATTATGTTATTTTCTAGTAAACAGATAGTTAATATACTCAAAAATGACTAGTATTGTTATTTTCCCATGTTCATGGGCATTTCTTTTTGTTTTATGTGCATCTAAGGCCCAGGCCGCAGGCCAGGCTCAGACTCAGACTCAACGAACACAACACATCTAGAATGTTTATATGGGAAGGTTCCCGACACAGCTGGAGACTTGAACAAGAGAAACACAAATGAGCAGAAACTGGGAACAATTCGTAGTTCTCACACTTGATGGCTATAGTTGTACTTGACTAAACAGAAACAAAGGAACCGACTTCCATCAACCTATGAACCCATATTCATACGCTCACTCACAGAATGATATTCTCGTCTAAAATCCTAAGATAGATTCGAACATCGGGATTGTCTTGGAGAATGTTCTCGAGGCCAAGACTCATATAAAGGGCCAATTGCTTCCTTAACAAACTGAACTCCTCAACTCTTTGAGATTTCTATCAACTTCCCTACCGACACTAAGACTCTCAATCAACACTCCCACCAACTCAAAATCTATTGACACTAACTCAACAAAGCAACAACTTCATCATGTCCAATCACGAGGCTCGGGTCTCTACCCTTGACGCAGAGGGGGCGGAACTGACTGCTTCCATGAATGATCAAAACGATGACAGGATTATGCCAGAAGGGGGCTGGATAGTAGATGATGGGGTGCCTGACTGGAGATTCCAAGAAGACATTTGGACATCATCAAAAGCGCCGGATTGGAAGTTTACAAGTAAAGCTATCGAATCTATCTTGGCCCCTTGTCCCCAGCAAGACAACCAGGCTGCCAAAGTGCATACTATCACTATGCGGCATAACCATTCTAAAAAGTATAGCCGTGAGGGATGTACGGCTTGGGAGGTTTTGTATAGCAAGCCGGATGGTAAAAGTGACACAGAACTGGAGTTGCGGTGCATCAAGTCTAGTGACCGGGATGCGGGTGTCTTTGGATACCATGAGCGAGCTACCTTGAGCGGTAATCCTGTTTACACTGTAGCTGATAAGCGATGCTGTCTGTTTACTCAACTTCAGCCAGATTTTGGTCTCGTGGAGAAGCAAGGATTCATCGTATTGATCTTTCGGAAAATTGAACGGACAGAGTCCGCCCAGTGTACCGCTTGCTCAATGTGGATGGATGTTTGTGGAAGGCCATTCGACATTGGGGGTGCAAAGACAGTTCGAGATGTCTCCTGCAAGAGGGAGACTCAGAAAGCGACCAACAATCCGGTGTGGAGTAATAGCTCACTGTAAACCGTTGTAGGGGTCTGGGTCAGTGGATGTAGATGTATGTACATTGGAGATATGTTCGATTCGACTTGAGAAGGAGTTTGGGTGTGATTTGTGATTACTTCGGAGTTATTAGCTGAGCTGAATCTCGCTGATAGTAGTTTGCTTTGGATTGTCAATCAGGCTGGATCCTACTCAAATTGGAAGTATCGTTACTGTATTGGGTTTGATTTCCTCCTCAATCTTAAATAAAAGAACAAGCAAGGGAATTTCATCTGTTGTGCCTCTTAACTCACAGTAGATTATAACTAAAGTCACATGTTCTTTCGCGCTTAGTTTGCTCTGGCCGTCTTGTATAACTTGAAAAGGTATTGATAATGTACAGTCTCAGCAAATACTCGTAGCTGACTGAGCAATTGGCGTGATTGGACTGCCAGAGGATGCTCAATCGCACAGGGGCAGGACATGTTCAAGCACTTTTGTTGGTTTTCCCTGTTATCTCAACAAGCAGTTGCAGCCACGTTCAGGATTCGTGAAAGGCACAGTAAACAGCATGTGACTGAGTGCTCTGTGGAATATATGCTCGGTAGATATTTAATATGAACAATACTGAGATCTTTCCAATTTGATCTGTTCGTGGCTACACTTTCTGGTCGAAAGCACAGATAATGACAAGAACATGTTCAGACTAGTCACTTGAACATTAACATTCTCTATCAAGTCGAGAACAAAAAGTGGGAGCGACAAGTATACTCGATTTGGATGGGTATATAGTCTGAAAACCACCTGTATTGTCAAATACTTCGCCCCTAAAGATATAATCATCTTGCCAGTTATTAACTAGCCTTCAAACTTAGCTCTTTGTGTCCACTACAACACTTCCACCACCACATCCAAGACTAGTGTTTCAGAGTCTCCAATCCCAAAACCATTGCGTCAGAGTTAACCATGAGCTCCAAGAACGACGTTCTTGATTGGCCCTCCGCCAATCGTTTCAAACCAAGCCGTTGGATTTCTGAACGACCTGCCCAAGAATTACCGCCAGTATGGTTCGACTGCCTCCACGAATATGAACCAGAGGAATGGCCCGAAGATCAAAAGGAGCGAGTACATAGACTCTATCTCCGCCACCAAAGTACCACAAATTGTCCAAAGGGCAAACTATGCGATCATTGGACTCCGTTGCACGGTAAACCTGAGCCGAATTACGTCAAAGACAAAAGCGTTATTTACCTCGAGGTGATTGCCAGAATGGCAAGTCAGCTCAACACGAAGATTTTCAATTGGTACAGATATGAGGCAGACTATAAGAATGGTGTATACAAGAGAAACTACACAGATGGCCGTTATGAAGTAGATGAATGGCCTTGCGCCATGTTCAATGCTCTGAAGCCTGACTTCAGTGGACTTCGAGCTGCTGGGTACGATGTTTTGATGCACCATCTTGTAGAGGATGAGGACGAAGCTGCCAACAAGGGAGATAATTACTGGATGGACGCGTATGGGAGGAGAATTGCTGTTCGATTCGGACCTCGGCCCAGGATTAGGTTTCGTCGGGTTTGATGGAGTTAAAAGGTAAGAAGGTTGATTGAGCTGTTGTGTCATCATGGAATTTCGTCGTATACTGAGATGCAGTGACACCTTGAGTCTTTTAGTCGCCAACAGGTCTTGAACCCAGGTAGCGTCGTGAGAGAGACTTTGGTACAGATAATCTTTGTTTGAATGGAGTCCTAGGGCTGTTTTCAATTCCTATGAAGCGAGATATGATAGGTTCCATGGATGCGATAGATTTGGGAACCGTGATATGTTTACTCATCCAGGTGAAGTTGGTGAGGTGTCAGTCCGACATAAATCTCAGCGTTCACAGATCTTTGGAGACTTTGCAATGTTGTAATAAAATTTAGCATTATGGAATTAATATGGCAGTATCATGGTTTTGCGCTATTAGTATTGTGTCATGGCAAAATTCTGCGTGCCCCACTTCAGCATGAAAATTTTGGCAGGAGCAACCTGAGCCAGCCCATGCAACCAAAATAAGAAGAGTAATACTCAGATTCTGCATTATAAAAAAATAAGAATCATCTCTGTCTTGAAAAGAGCAAAAGAAAGGTCTCGGAGGGAGTCGAACCCTCGCTGGCGGAATCAGAATCCGCAGTCATAACCGTTAGACCACGAAACCAGATTATTTGCTCTATGACTCCGAAAATCTAGTCGGAACTCATGAACTTGGGGTCTGACTATTATCCATGAGTCTCCAGGGTATGACTTTTAATATTTTCAAGGGTTTAACTACTACCCGGTTCTTCCAAGTTTGTTAGGAGCTTTAACTTTGTCGTGGCAGGCAGAGTTCGACTCCAGTTCATAAGTTTTCCTTGGGAAATGAATGGGGACTGCAGAACTAAAACCATTGATATGGTGACTGGACTTCTTAGACTTGTTGTAGAATTACAGTGGGGACCGTAGTAAAAGAAATATGGATAGGTGTCATGGGCTTGATGCCATGATGCGACCACTTATTACTTGAAATAATATAACGTGGAATGAATCTCATTCTTCCTGGTAATTCTAGGAGTTTCTATAAGCCACAGTATTGAATAGGCTTGGAATGAGATAAATAATTCTTCTTCTCATAAAGTTGCGTGTATTTAAAGTGATAACTGGCAATCTATCCACGACTCGACTGCACATGGAATCTCAATACAATCAGATCCTTGTTGTTTTTCCTATACACTCTTAATACATAGACAAGGCTACCATTTGATAGATTTTTAGTACCGTCTGTCTCCATAAACAAAGAATGGTACCTCGCTCACTTCCCTTCTACCAAGTCTCAACTAAGCGCAAAAGGTCTTTCTCATCATATCCCGCAATAGTCCTGTCCTTACTCTACGCCAAATCTCCAGATCCGCTCAGTCCCTGTAGTGGGCGTCATCTCCTACTCAATCCGTCTCCCTAATAGCACACGATACTCCCATCCAACTTAACATACACTCTCATCCTCTAGCCAGTGCCATTATCCAGAAGAATGTACTTCTATTGGTGTTTGAGGTCGTTTGTTTTCAGTTTCCATTAAATTGTCATCATGGGTGGTTCCTGTGGCCGTTGGACACGTCGCGATATAGGCTTCAGAGGTTTTATTGGCCGGTTTTCCCTGTTTTGTCATCGCACCGCGGTAGAACCTCCGATATGCACAATATCCAGCGATGTTAATGACGTTCAGTACCAATAGGAAAAGAAACATGATGTAAATGAGGTATCCAATGGCTTTCACTATGGCTGATAGAAGAAACAGTGAGCCGTTGTACAGAATATCGAGAAGACCAGAGAAAGCACTTACAAGACGCACCTAGAGCTTGGAGATGAGATCCAAAGCCTTCAACATGATTGCCAATTTCGGGCGTTGGACATCGCTTGGGGTTTCCTGGGAGACTTCTGTCCAGGTGTCTGTCTCTCGGGCATGCTTCTTGGCTTGGTGGAGTTGAGGGTCGACACCAGCCTCGGGGCCGTAGATCAAGTCGATTCGAGGGTGAGACTTGGTCGAACGGCGGGATGAGACAGAAGAGCGACACTTGAAGGCGGTCTCGCGCTCGAGGTTCTCCCATTGCTCGGCTTCGTTGGCCTCGGGGCCAAAGATAAGAACAAGGCGGGGAGAAGGCATGATGAGAGAAGTCATGGTGCTGAAGTCAGTTGCGAAAAGAGGTTGAGATATAAAAGAGGCGGTTGGAGTTTCAGTGTTGATGATCTCGAGCTGTTTTCTCCTTCAGAGGTCGATAAAGTGTCTGGTTAGGGTGATGTGCTGGGCTTGTATGTAACAAGGATGGCAGATTGGCGTTGTTGGAGGAGAGTAAATTCGTTAGGATGCAGGTTGATGAGAGGGAAGGTTAACGAGAGAGGAAGTGATGCGGGAAGATGATAAAGGGTCGTAATGAAGAGGCTCTGCCGGCGAGGCTACAGTGGCAGCGACTGCCAGACGGATGGCCAAGCCTTGGAAGGTGAATGATGAGCACGTGCGGTGACCGAAGTAATGGTCCGTTTGCTATCAATCTCCCAGATCCCCTCACTGCACATTGGATATTTTGGCATAAAAGCGAAGGAACCTACACACTTCCTGTTCGTGGACTTCGGTACATGAACAGGCTCAATGAAAACAGCGTCATGGCATGATCTAGCAAGTGTCTTTGTTCACGTCAAGAAAGCCTGCTACCGAACAGGGCCTTTGTTCAAGTTGATGGGTCATACTGCATTGACTTTTAAAGCCGTAAAGAGGAGGGAAAGAATCTTGAATTATGTATATAAAGGAACCCATTCACTCCAAACCACCGTTTTGCCATCTGACTTCACTTACCTCAACCAATAGCCAATATTCCTAGCTCGAAGCCAGGTTTCAAGGCAGCGTTCAATTCCTACTCAGAACTTGAACTAACAACAACCATCTGGAAAATGAAGTTCCTCAACACCTCCACCGCCGTCCTGGCCGCTGCTTCTCCTGTCGGACTCAGCACAGGCCAAGAGGTCCACAAGCCCGAGTCTAACTCTCTCATCGCACTCGAGAGTTTGCCTGCTGTAGTTATAGATCTTCTCAACAAGCACGGTCGAGGTGAAAAGGACTCTGAGCACAAAATGCGCTCTGTCATAGCTTCTCTAGAACAGCTTCTGGAGTATTACAAGATCAAGGAGAGCGGCGAAACGACAGAGCAGGAGCCCGAGATTGCACAAAAGATCTTTCAGACCTGGGATCAAGCTAATGGTGTTATTTTGACGGAATAGGTTGTTCGGACTTGCCTGGAGTTGGTCTGCAGTGGGAATTGATGATGGATTTTGTGGGAGATGGAGACAATATGTCTGCTAAGGATTATGGGATAGCTGTGGTCTGGATGCGGATGACTGACGCAATAAAGCACGTCCGATTTCCCTTTCAGATTCGCATAACAACGCGTGGTATCTAGTTGTCAAATAAATAACGACTCTCGAAGTTATAGATACTCCTCTTGTATGTAGCACAGTGGGTTGATTACGTGTGACATCTGTAGTAGACGTCTGAAAATTCGTACTTGTTCTTTCTATAGAATGAAAGTGGTCATTCCTGGACTGAACCGTCAATTAAACTCTCGACTAACGACATACACAATCATAATCTAAAAGCTCGCAATAGCCTCGAGTCTAATTGATTTACCTAAGCCTACTAGATCTGTGTCACTACACGTTAGCTTTTGACTTGCCGCCAAAGCCTTGCAGTGGAAGAAAAGCGATGCCACTCTGGTTTACAGTTATTCGGAACTTATTAATTACGTCGGTGTGGAAAATAATCACTCATCATACGATTGCTCAAAGCATTCTAAGACTATCATGAGACTTTGTATTCTGTCTATTTATCCATATATGAGGACTGCTGGAAGACCAACTCCCAACTTGACATCCTTAAGCAGTACACCACATTAGAAATCACATGAATGAATGGTATTTCCACCGGGAAGTCTATTTTTGTATTTTGATCTAATTTACCTATACCTGACCGAATCCGAACCCAAACCCTTCTTCGTCAGCTTTTGGGTTGGTTTCCTTCATCTAGATCATCAAGACACAATTGATCAAAGTCTTAAGCAATAAAACATCCTCTCAAATCCTCATCGCCAACCGTCAAGTACTCAGCAATGAGCGCAAAACTATTCCTTCATCGGGCTATTTGCTACAAATATCTTGCCCAGGCGTCCGATGTTTTCAGTCATTTACTCAGGACTTGCATTAGCGAGGCGCTTTTCGCGCTCGACACAAGCGTCCATAACATCCTGGTCAAGAAAATGAACCCCCCCAAAGATGCCTTGAGCATCCTTGACATTTAATTCCTTGAGTCGTTCCTGGAACTTGTCCTCAAATTCCATGACTTCGCGGATCTTGAACTCTTCGTTGGTTTCATAGAATCTACGACGTCCGGCAAGAAACTCACGCGCAGTGCCGTCAGACATCTCGTCCAGGAAGTGCATCTTTCTGAACAAGTAGTCGAAGAGGCTGGCACAGTCGATGCATTCGCAGAGATTGATACCATTGGGTCCGTATGGGATGATGGGATACTCCACTGCGTTACCGAGACCGATGAGGCAAAGGGCCAGGATGAAAGTGATGATGGAAGGGATCGACATTTTGGTGATGTGTTGAGTGTCGAATGCAAGTAGTTGTTGAGTTTTTGTCAGGTTGTCTGATCTCAGAGATAGAGGTGTTGGTATGATGTCTTGTAGAGGTGTGCTTAGATGATCCAAAAGTGGTTATAGAAGAGGAATTTTGACTTCAAATAGGCGGCCAGGTGCTTCTTTATCCTTGATCTGAGAGACTGTTACTGTGAATGGGGATACGAGCTGGAATGAACAAATCACTACTAGCTAGATACAGTGATTGCTTGGTGGGCAGCTTTATTCAATGAGACGAATGGTATGTCAGCTGATCCCTTACTCACCCTTAATCACCATGCACTTACCTTGGTTTATACCCTATTCACTGATTCCGCCCTCTAGCGTTGTTCTTGGCGGTGCTAGGCATCCATGATGCCTTCAGAGAATGAATGCATAACAAATCTTGAGACGCGAGCTAAAAGCTTCTAAGTTGAAAACTGTTCAATTCACTATTTATAACTCCGGGAAAGACTATTCTGTTTTTCTTCATCAAGATGAATCCTTCTTCAAGCTGTTCATCATCAGATATATCCTTATTTCTCTCCGATCATGGCTTCAACCTTTCTGTTCTTGTGTTTACACTAGAATCCATACATTGCAAGACTTTAAACAGCCAGTTCCTGAGACAATATACACTATTTCTGGGAAGTAACTACCAGATATGTAAAGGCATACCAATTCTTTGTGTATCGATACTCTTCTAACTAATGACTGAACAGAGGTTCCGTCTCCTTATCATTCAGCGAACAACCATGTCAAAGCTGACAAGAAACTCCTACATGTGAAAGAGGAGGCTGCTACATTTGAGTATACAAACACGTGACTATATAATTCGCTGCCGAGCTGTAAAAGTCTAGTCATGATCAAGCTCAGCCTCCACCCCAGCCACCAGCAGAAACGACCATGAGAAAAAGCAACGCAAAAGATCTCACCCAGGCCATGGCATTTCGCAACGATGCCAATTGGACGCCGTCCAAAAGTGAATTTCAATTTGCTTACACGCAGTATTTTGAGATTGATGTTGAAAGGGGAGATTTACGCAGCAAAGTGCAAGTTCTTGAGCGTGACAACAAGGGCAAGTCGGAGGCTGTGGACAACCAAAACGAGGAGATCAAGCGCCTCAAGAAAAGTCTTGCTGATGAAAAGGATAGCAAAGAAGCTATCCAAGCAGACCATGACAATCTCTTACGTGATTGCCAGCTAATTGAATTCCAGTGTGAGACTGGCAAGGCTGAACTCGTGAGTGTACGAGAGCGTCTTGAGGAGATTGTCTCTCAGAACAGAAGGATATTCTTACAAACGGTTATACTGACCTGAGGGATCAATAAGGGCGTGTGAGGAAGCGCCTTGGAGAAGCTGCTTCTAAGAACATTAGGCACACAGAAGATAATACTCGCCTTGCGGAAGACAACAGTGACCTACAGAATAAGCTTCGCCAAACATTCCCGTACATCACAGAGGCTCACACCAGACGATTGCAATACAGCATCGAACAATCAATCAAGAAAGAGCTTATCGAAGTGGACAAGAAGGTCGCCAATGGTGGCCTCCATGCTGACCGATATACCGAAAAGCTGACGTGGTACAGGGAGTCTATTGAGGCTTGCAAGTCTATGATCAACGGCCTTGAGAAAGGACATGCGGCCTTGACTGAGAAGTTCCGGAACCTTGCCAAACCTAACCAGATTCTAGCGGAGTTGAACATTGGGGACCATGAGGCTATTATCAAATTGCGCGAAGGGTTTATTGCTAAGCTTGAGCGTATAATCATGGACTTAACGAGAATGCATAGTCGTGGGTCTATGTCTATTGGGAGAGTTTGCAGTGATGGAATTGAGACTCGAGGGAGGCGCAACGTAGAGGTTATAGATCTCACACAGAGAAGTCTTGCGGGATCAGCAGGAGTTTCCCTTTGGAGATAGACTATGTCGAGACAAATTGACGTTTTCGTTCTGTTATGGAATTTACGTTCCAATATGGAGTGAAAGGTACCTACCGTGATATGTGAATTGGATAATAGAGCGAGGAAGTGGTAAAGGTAGTTAGGGAAGAGGTTCCGACCTCTGTATCTTGTAATTTCCGTACCCATGATGGCGATCCATTGTTCGGCTAAGGCTTTCGCGACCTGATGAAAGATCCAAATTTTCATCCAGAACTTTAAGATAAAAGCTCAATAGACCTGAAAATAGCCCTTGGTCTCTGTAAAAGTGTTCTTCATAATGTTCAGGGCTTTGGCCTCATTCACCCACAAACTCAAATCATCAGATTACGTCGCCATCATGACACCCTCAAAAAGACGCTACTAGATCATATCCAAGGAGACAACAAAGATGAGGAGATTTAATACTAGGAATGATCCATGGGCAACTCAATAAAAAAGATAACACTGGATACAATATGCTGGTTAGTTGAACCCTACTCTTTGATCAACCCTGTTTTATCGACCAGCCTCACCGTTGGAACAAAGACCTCAATCAGCTAGAGAGCATTTTGGACGCGAATTAACGTTAAGCCTTTAGATATCATATACCATATCAGGGCACGCCCTGCGCTTATGCAAACAAAGCATGTTCTGTCACCGCCTTCACCATGACTTGACAGACATCGCACCGCGACCTGCCCCTCTGCCTTCAATTCTTCTTCTTCTTCAAATACCCGTCTTTCCCTGTCTTTCATCGACACTTACAATTTTCATTTACTCTCGAACTGGCATCATGTCTCCTCACAACCACCCTGACCTCTTTTTGCAGCTGGGGGAATGGTCCTTTGAAACCGCGGCTCATGGTAGGTCTTCCCAACTTGAACAAGAAGCTTTACTTACAGGGCTTACAGCTCCTTATCATCAAACCGCTCCGGTGTCTCCTCGCTCAATACCTCATACCGTTAACACCCAAAGTCTTCCTACCTATTCGCTCACCTCGTCGACTCCTGATGATATCGATATCCTCGCTTCACGCCTTCGTTCATCCGTAATCAATGATTCTTCCTCACGGAACTATAATGAATCATGGCCTTCCGTCAATGCCCATCTTCCTTCTTCGGACTGCCCGAGATCCAATACCTCAATGAGTGGAGGTCACTCGCAGATGCCGATTTCTGGTAGTTCGATCCACGCCGACGGGCCTGAAAACACATATGCCGATTTTTCTTCGCATAGAAATAGCAGCCATTGGAGATGGAATGACACTTCGAATTCAGACAGAGTCGAACCTATGGTGGTTACAAGTACCCATCATCATCATTTTGTACAGTATGACGTTCCAGGGCGCCTTCATCAGCATGCCATTTCTACGCATTCTTCCCAACATGCACTTCCTAACAATCTCTACGACCATGCAATGCTGAGCATTAACGAAGAAGAAACACAGCCTTTCCTGACTCTTGACACCGAGGATGATTGCATGATTTCTTTGGATGACACTACACACCTCATAACTTCGACATCTCTGTCTATCCTGACCGGACGTGCCGATGCCCGCTGGTTGGGTGGATCTCGCGCTGCCAGTATTCGAGAAAATCTCATCGGTGAGGAGGAAATGGCCGATCCCAATACTAAAATTTAGTCTATACAGAAAGAGCACCATGAGCTAGGCACTGTCGTGGATTACAAGTCTCAAAGTGACGATTGCCTTATCAATGGATCGTGATACTCTGTCAAAGTTCTGCCAGTCAGAAGTCTTTATGTAATCATGGCTTGATCACGAGTGGTTTCTTGTTCCAAAACTTGAGCAAGTGAGTTAGTCTGATGAGTCGGTTGATGCATTGACATACATCACCAGGCAACCGACACTCAAATGCTAGGTCGTACTGAGTCAAGATCCTAGAATATGGTTGCCCTGAGAAGAAATCTATCTCGCTCGACATTGGTGGTCATTTTGCGAATAGTATCATGTCCCAGAAACCCGTCCATTCGTAGGATGTTGGGAAGAAACTAGATTTATTACAGCTTCTAACAACATGAAACGGAAAGTCCGCCTCTTTGGCAAGCTGCGCGGATTTTACCAGTCTCAAGATCCGGAACCATTCTTTATTACAGTAGCTTTGAGAAGCCTTGCTGATATCGCGGTCACGTGGCGGTATTTCCTGCAAGACAATGTAACTATTCTGCTGTTTTCATCATTATGTGTCCGTCCAACATCAAGCATTCCCATCAGCTAAGTAAGGTTCAATGGATGAAAGCCAGCAGTGTGGGATCTTATACGGCTGTTACGATACAGAAGCCGAAGCGAGCGTTGGAATTGGATAGGAACTTCAAGAGGTGGTTGAGAATGACTGTGAATGTCGCGGGGCGCACAACAGGTTTATGTAACAAAAGTCCATTGTATATTATTGGCCATTAACTATGAGACATGTATTGGTTTTGGTACTTTTATAGACAAAATAAAACAAACAATAGCCATGACCCCATCCTGCAAATAGCAAACCCAACTCCTCGTGTATCTAGTACCAAATTTCCTAGGCATTGTGTAACTGCCCTCTTTTACTTTATTCGTCAGGGTGATGACTAGCTTACAGCATACCACGGGCTCGCAGAGCGGCTCTGAGGATCTTCTGTGTCTCCAAGACGTGGTCTGGGCCCATCATGGTGTAGTGGGCACCAGGGCACAGGTGGAAGCGAGCTTCGTTCTTAGCGCCATCGTCGGGTTGCAGCAGGAAGTCATTCCAGTGATCCAGAAGCTCATGTCGCCACTGGTTGGTGTCGCAGTGCAGAGCAAGCATGGGCTGCGATACATAGAGGACGTCGATGTTGGAGATGGCGTTGGAGGGCTCGTATGACTTGCCGAGCTTGTGCAGAGCAAGAGCAACGTCGAACCACTTGGCCAACTTGGTGGGTGTCAGGTCAAGCTCGACCAACTTCTCGGGTGGGACGCGGGACAAGAAATCAGAGACCATGGTTGAGCGGGTTTGCTAAAGAGAGAAACGTTAGTGATGGAAGCTAATGGGGGAAGATAGAGTGTTCGCTTACCTCGGCATATTTGGCACAGAACTCGGGTTCAATATCAAGGATCTCTTGTTCGCTCATGAAGTCAAGGAAAAGACCCATGTGGAGAAGCATACCAGCATCGTCAATCTCCCTCATTCGCCAGTTGATATGAGGAGGCACGTCAAGGGCAGCCATGAAGCCAACACGGTGACCGGCGGCTTCAAGCTTCTTAGCAGACTCAAAGGCAACGACGGCACCAAAGGAGTAACCAATCAGGGCATAAGGGCCTTCGGGTTGGTGCTTCAGAATACCAGCTGTGTAGCTCTCGACCATCTCGTCAAAGGTTTGGAAGTCGGCCTCGTTGGGGAAGAAACCGGGGGCTCGGAGAGCATACACGCGTCGGTCGGCGAAGTAAAGACTGATATTGAGGAAGACGAGGATCTCACCGAGACCCGGGTGGAAGAACCACAGAGGAGGAGCGTCGCGGCGACCAGTCTGGAGAGGAACAACGGGGTCATAAGGCTTGTCCTGCCTGCTCGCTTCGGCAGACTCGGGGTCGAGGATACTAGCTAGGGCGCGAATGGTGGGGTGCATGAGGACAGTAGCGGTATCAACAGCGCCGACGGGAAGACTCAGAGTCTGTTCGATGCGGTGCTTGTAGTGGAGCAGTCTCATACTGTCGACACCCATATCGGCAAGACTGTCATCGAGACCGACCTCGGCAACGGGCAAATCAAACTCGTTGGCGAAAGCGGTGGCAAGGAGCTTCTCGGTTGGTGTGTTAGGAGCCTCGAAGGAAGCAGCCTTGTGTGCTGAAAGTCTGTCGGTAACAGCCTTGGCATACGAGTCGAACTTGCCGGCCTCGTAAGCGATACGGAGCTTGGAGCGGGAGAGCTTGCCGAGAGAGGACTTGTTCAGCTCCTTCTCGGGCAGAGGGATGATGGCGAGAGGCTGCTTAGAGCAGAATAGCAACGAAGCCTTTGCAATAACACCGATGGCAGCGTTAAGGTCGGCGTCGCTGATGTCGTCAGCAGCGCGGAATGTGACGACAAGGTCCTCGGAAGAGGCTCCCTTGGGCCATGTGGCGAAGACGGATGTGTATGAGGGGATAACATGGGTAGGGTCGACCTGCTCATCGATAGCAGTCTCTAGATCCTGGGAGAAGTACTTGACACCGTTGATGATAAGAGAGTCCTTGGTACGTCCGTTCAGCACCAAAGCGCCGTGCTCGCCGACGAGGTAACCGGTATCGCCAGTCTTGAACCATCCGTCGGCTGTGAAGCTGTCGCGAGTGGCATCAGGGTTGTTGAAGTATGCATGCACAACACAAGGTCCAGAGAGCTCAACATCACCAGCAGTGCCGTTAGGCTGGATCTCGCCATCGGCATTAACGATACGATATTGAATGGCGTTAGTTGGCAGACCGATGGAGCAGAACTCAATGAGTCCAGTTGAGCGCTCCAGCTCGGGGAAGGTAAGGTGGTAGATGCTGCCAGCGCAGGTCTCAGTCATACCGAAGGCTGGAGCAACAACACCAGCGGGAGCACCATAGCGGGCTGTAAGGGAGTTGAAATCCTCACCAGTGGCAACGGTGTTGGATTCACCGCCTGAGACAACGATGCGGAGAGCAGAGAGGTCGATCTTAGAGCCGGTTGCCTTGTAGTCGGCAAAAGCCTTGACAACAGCAGCCAGGAAGAAGTTGGGAGCGAATGTGATACTGACTCGGTGGTCGCTTAGGGTCTCGACCCACTCAATGGGAGCCTTGATAGCGGCACTAGGAGGAACATGGATCTGGTTGGCGAAGGCGGCCATAGCCTGGAGATGAACCTCAGTGACACAGGCCACATGGTCGAAGCCTGAAACAGTTAGCCTATCGTTGGCCCATAAATTAGTGTTCAACTAGGAGAATAACACACCAATCCAGTTGAGCAAAACATCTTCGGAAGTTGTCTTGCAAGTCGTTATCTTCCCGTTAATAGCGTGCAAGCACTGGGTGTGTCGGATCTCAACGGCCTTAGCACGGCCAGTGCTACCGGATGTAAGCATCAGGAAGGCCAAATCGGGATGAACATCCACAGTCTGGCCAGTAGCGTTAGCCCTGGGAGCAGCACCCTCGATAGTGTTGACATCCTGAATTCGGACATCATCACTGAGAGGAGCGAGCTCGCCCATGAGGTTCTCAGAGGTAAAGACAGTCTTGAGTTGGAGAAGGTTCTCAAGGTGCATCAAGTGAGATGTTCTGGCAGTGGCGTCGGGGGTAAGGGGAGTGGAAACGGCAGGGACCGCGTTGGCGGCGATAAGCGACCAGAACCAGATAACATTCTCGAGCTGTGATCCGAAGTGCAGAAGAGCAACCTCTCTCTCGGAGATGATCTTGGAATCAGTGAGACGCTTGGCGTTGTTCTATGTATTCAGAGTAAGTACGAGTCATATCACCCAAAGGTCGAGTGCAAGGTCATAACTCGAGCGAAAGGATAGGATATTTCTTACCTTGGCAGTCTCTAGAAGGCTGGAATATGTGAGCGTGTTGACCTTATCCTGCTTTGTCTCTCCGTAGAAGACGAGCTCCTGGTTAGGCGCAGAAACAGCAGCTCGCTCGAGAAGTCCCATAAGGGACTGAACTCCAAAGGTGGCCATGTTTGCGTTCAAGTAGGAGATTGTCTTGAATGTTTGAGTTGTGAGATGATGATGAAGAGTGAATAGCCAAAATAGTTGTCATGAGCTGGCTCTTTTATCTTCTTGAAGTCAAACCCCTGCTTCGACCGTATGCACTCGAGTTGTTCCCATTGTTGATCTTATCATGACTGCGTGCTCAACTTCGTTTCATCGACATCGATGATTATCCACATCTTCATGACAAGGACTCCATCGTATCTGCAAAGCAATTTGACCCCGGTAATGCAAGTGAGCTTCGGTATCCCACCTCGTGCCTCTTTAACCATAGTCCGCGTTATCCACACTGATATTCCAACATAGATCGATACTATAGGATTAAGATGCTTACACGGGCCGTTGCTCGCATAGAAATCACTGTTCTATAATAGATATTTCTCCTAACGCGAAACTTGCCGCGAATCAACAGCCAAGTTTACTCGGAAATTTTAATGAATGGAGTTTTAATTGTCCGTAGACAGTGCCAGGATATCAAGGGTCCTATGGCCGTCGACTGTTTCGGCCAATGTTGAACCTGGCAGCCGTGGGGTTCCCGGGCATCGCCGACATGCATTTGATTTCCAATTCTGGGTAATCAATTAACAGGTCAGTGGCGACTGTGATAAGCAGAATTGCGAAGCTTCAAAAACGTCAAATGCCGAGTACGTCCTATCGAAGCTGTACAGATACACGTGGGTTTGTGAACAACAGTTATCAATCGCGACTACTCCCTAGGTTGAACTGGCGTTACATACGGTATTTTCTTGTTCCGCGAAAGAATATCCAAAACGTAGCATCACTCACGGCTACACGGCATTCATCTGGTCTCGATATCATGCCTGCCATACCCTATAATCGAAAGAGTTTCATATGTCGTGAAGGTGTTACAGCCAGGTGTGTTTGCCACTTGCGCGTCAATTGGTCAATCCCCCATTCATCCAAGTTCCCTGGGGCCTCCGTACAGTTGCTTTTTCCGTAGTAGGACCGAACAGTCCGATAGAAGGGTAGTATATATGTATGGTATGGGGAATTAAAAGAGGAGTAGGATACCTATTCAAACGGAGCATGAACCTGGGTGGAGACTGGACTGTTTAATAGCCTGGCTGTAATACGTCGTTCATATTCGTATAACACGTGGGGCAACGCCAAGTTGTCAAGCTGTATCATGGAGTTTCATCACGTTATCTGGGCAGATGAATCTAGTATGTTTTGAGGTACGGTTAATATTAAGCTTTACATGGCAGATGAATCTAGTACTTTTAAGGTATAGCGGACGGGTCCAATCTGACACTATATAAGCGTTACCACCACATTGTAACGGCTACTAAACCCCAACAAGGAATTTCGTAACCTCAAGAAGGAATCTCAATCATGGATCTTGATCCTAAGCCCCAGAAATCAAGCGGGAATCCGGGTGTATCGGCATCGACTTGAAGACACGTAGCAACTTCGTTCGGCACTTGTCCTCTCACACTACGCATAAGGCCATCTTGCTAAGAAATCGGAGATTCGGCACGGGCCCTTATCTACACAAAATGAACGCTATCTCGGGCGCCTAGAAAGCTCCACGATATAGAGTTTACAGGGACTGGCTTGACCCAATCGCAATTCAAGAGAGAGTCCGTGTCTAAGGAGATTCCCAGACTTACTAGGAAAGACCTCGTTCGATGATGAAACGTGGCCCATGTTAATACTTGCCGATTACCCGGTAAGGCAAGTTTTGAATGAAGCAACTCTTACTCTCCCAGAAGTCAGTGCTGGCAAGCCACTTTACGCTGTGGTTGTGCAATACGCCAGCTTGGTTAGCTTATTAACACAGATTGCCAGATCATTAGCATTCAAATGCTAGCCTGTTCGCCTACCATACAATTAAGTACTGAAATGCACTATAAAACAGTAAAACAAGCAGCAGTGCTTTAACTTGGTATTCAATTAATTACATTATATTAATCTAAATAGTGTTATTATTTTATGTTTCTTGATATATGTCGACGAAATACAAATGATCATCTGAACCTCAATGTGCTCTTACGACTTCAGTCTCTAATTACTTCTTTAGTGATGTGCTCCGCTATTTACCTGGGTTAGTAAAGTCTCCAATATATTACATTCCTTGTAGTTTGAATCGTCCCGACGTTAGAGAAACCTAAATCTGCAAAGCATTTTTAGATCCCGCTAGAAAACTGTATTCATAAAGTGTATTTTAAGTCTACTTTTATTTGATTTTATCCCCGGGTTTATCTTAGTATGATAACGATAGCCAAAAGAAAGATTGACCTAGCTCATGACAGCATTAAGCATGAACCAAGGTCTGAGTGAGATTGGTCAGATTAGTTATCGCACTAACTTTAATGAACTGGCTTGACGTGTTCTAACATTAGCTTAACAACATAGACTACCCTGAAGTTCTTTGTCCATGAACACCTGTGATTTCTGAGGATCACAATAGTTAAAAACCTAATTGCATTTCTCTGCTGTAGTCTTGGCCCAACCAAAAAGACGAAGGACAATCAATCAGTCTCGTTACTTTGCCACCTGGGTTATTCCAAGGCACTATCAATCCGAAAGTTACATCACGGTTAGCATTAACTTATCCAGAACATGAGCCATAACTTCGTTTTCATTCTTTTTAATCGAATCATACCGCTCTATCCTAGCTAATAGCGATAAATCAACATCGAATCATTGAACACCCCCATCCCTCATATGTAAATTCCAAGACTCCAAAACGCCTTGTTCCAAGATTAGTTCCAAATCACAACTCACAGTCCATTCATCGTGCTCAGCGGATCATGGGCCCGGAACTCAACGCCATTCAAGCCCCAAATAACCTGCAGTCCATGCTCCTCGGCAAGTCTATCACCTCTCTCTCTCACCGCATCATCGAGCGGTGTATACTCCACATAGCCATCTTTATGCTTAATGATCTTAAGACCCATGATCTCAGCTTTGAGATCATGGAGAATTTGCTCCGAGTCAAAGCCCGGACCCCAGATAGACTTCTTCACTAGATCTGGGCGAGGAAGACACCGGCCTGGCCAAACGAAGAAGTATCCTTGGGATTCTCGACGTAATGGGGCAGGTCGAAGGGTAGTGCCTGGGTCTTGGAGATTTTCCTTTTTCGAAGCGTGGAGTTTTGGCTCAATTGGAGATAGGGAGTCGAATTGAGCAGCAAGACACATGGGACCAGTGTACAGGGCCTGAGGTGTTGAGGTGTCCTCAAGCTCTTTCGGGCTTCCATCTTGCTCGTTGACCTGTTGCTGAGCTCGAATCGAACTCGTAGCATAAATGCTGGTATCTTCTAGTTCTGCTTGGGCAACCAGTTCCGCCAATCGCTTTGTCATGAAGCCCTTAAGGTTGTTGTCGAGGCGATAATGACGCCTTTCAATGAATTCTGGGCGATGAAGAGAACTATCAGCTTGGGCCATCTCATACTCCTGGATCAAGTGATACGCAGTAGTGCTGTGCTCTACGATCTGGCTACTCTGAGGATTCGAATATGCAGAGCGAAGCAGAACCAGACAGCGTCTAATCCAGGCAGATGTATCAAGTCTTTCTGATAGTGAGAATACAGAAAGAAGTCTCATTTCATCATAGCCTTCTGGGCTCGATTGAACCAGGGTCCAAATGAACTCAAAGTCGGCTTTGACAGCATTCGTGCTTCTGAGAATCCCTTCGTAAAGTTCTGGATGGGACATTTCCGCGTGAAACAAGACATGTAATACAAGCCTCGCAAGAAGACCTATGTCTGCGCGTGCATTCTGGCTGTGTGTTTTGCGGTCGACGGACTTACCTTTTCCAGTGTCAGACTCGTTGATCATTTCAGTGTTGCTCTTCGATGAGGGACCAGGCAGAGATTCAATGAAAGGTCTATATTTAGAGGAACAGTCAAGACCTACCAGCTCATCAGGGAAACTGTCGTCGTCGTCGAAGGTAGAAGCTTGTTGATGGGATGTTGGGGAAGACATGTTGGTTAGTTGAATGTGGGCTCGGGGTAACTCTTGAGTGTAGAAGATGTAATTGCAATGTTGTAAGGCGGAATCGGTTGCAATATACTGCTGCTAGTATGAAATCTTAGATGGAGGCAGACGCTCTATTTATGTAGAGTAATTCCCCAAACAGACGTCTGAGGTTGTATCAGTCCTTGAAGGTCTCGGCATTCGTCTGGAGAGTGAAACTGAACACAATTGAACACTCAAGGGCCTTATTTTCAATACCATTGGTGAACACAACGGAACCTGTTCACGCCCAAACAGCTTCGTTATGCAAAGTCAGAAATTCAAGTTTTGAGTCAAGGCTCGGGCCGTTCCGTCAAACTCAAATGTCAAAATGCCATATATCTTGAACAAGCAATTACATACTGGATCAACCAAGCCCGTTTCAAATGGTGCTAAGTTTAAATGGCTCTCTAAAAGCCGAATGCTTGCCAGGGGGGCAGACTACCAAAGTAGAGGGATGAGCTCCTGTACTCGCATTTGCTATGAATGCGACTGTTGCAGCCGCCTTGATAGAGCTTGTTGCCACTGAGATAAGCACATACGACCATACCTATCAGAAAACTCGGGATCCCGTCCGCTC